>JAUZSU010172202.1:0-13082 GCA_034780255.1 Parotocinclus maculicauda | reverse complement strand
AAGGACAATTGGTTGTCCATAGTCACTCCCAGGTTGCGAGCCACGACAGAGGGGGAGATCCTAGCCTTGTCAACTGAGAGGACAAGGTCCTGGTGGGGACAAGAGTCACCTGGAAAGAGTAAGACTTCTGTCTTTTGCTAGGATTTAGCTGAAGGTGGTGATCTGCCACCATAAATAACTTTACATACTACACTCCTGAAAGTACTTCTAATGGTGGTGTACTGTGAGTTACATACTATTTGGTGCTCTAGTATGCAGTCTAGATGCAACCAGAGATTATTGTAACTTTCATAGTATTCAAATTTAATAGTGCGTTATGAAAACATGATCACAATTAATGTTAACATTAGGTCACCACAGACCCTTCTAGTATTTTAGCATAACAAGACGTTACACACAAGCCATTTTCACCCAACATACAATGTAGCATGAACTGCTAAGCTTATGGATTTGCTGTAAAAAAAATACACTTACCCTTATTGCCCGCTTTAAATCCCCCCAGCCCTTTATCATTTTTGTGTGGGACAAATGCAACTGTTTCCAATATTGGGTTGAACAACCTCTTACCCATCCCACCTGGATCCTACACCAGTGGACCCAAAAGCAGTAGTGTTACTAAGCATTCTTTGTATAGGTTGATCTTGGTAGATGTCTAGCCATCTCAAACATTTTGTGGCTGAATGGACAACAAACTGGAACTAAGCAGATTAGTAAACTAAGGAAGTGCCTTTGGGAAAACAAATACAGAGTTCTCTATTTTAGCCTGGTTACTCTAAAGTTGTCTGACTTCATCTCAGGCAGTTTATCCTTGGCACAGTCTCTTCTAGTTGCTTTTTCAGTGATAGCTTAAGCATTCCATTGTGTCAAAGAAGAAATGGAGGCCTTGGGTTTTGTCAAGTAACTGGCCTGGATGCTTTTACAAGAGCTTGTAACTGTGCAAGGCTAACTTGGAGAGCTTGGGTGAGGGAGCTAACACAATTATTAAGGCGTCGTCTTGATTGTATGTACTACCCTAAACATAAATTAGCCCAGCATCAGCCAAACACACAAACTCTAACCACCACCATGTCTGCCATACCAGACTCGAGCCCTGAAACCTGAGGATGCATGACATCTTTTGTTAAGAATTCAGCCAGTACTACATTACTTATGATTTATATTTACATACAGTTACATTTACCAGGCAAAGAATTTAATTAGGCATTTACCAAGGCATAATTTTTGAAAAGTTACCAGTTCTAGGGTCTACCTATACTTTGGCAAGGACATGCTTGCTTAATCTACTCCCTGATAATTACTACATTCGATTTCCTCAGCTTGATACACATTGGAATCACATATTCTTATGGGTGTAGCTTTCCTGTCCATTACTCATATTACACATATCCCTATTTCTTTGCTAAGTTCAGTTGCTGTGTAGATTTATTTATTTAGAACTAAACCACTTTCCCTTCTTAAAGCCAGAAACAAGTTCTGTGTTCTGCCTGATCCTGTTCTGGGTTTTTTTCATGTTTGATTTTACGTCACCCAAAATCACACTTCCATTTCTCAAAATCTATAAATGCTAAATAAAAGCAAAACTTTTTTTCATTAGGGTTGCCCGCCCTTTTCACCTTACCTTCTGAACAAACACAGAATCCCATTAGTCTCCCAAGTCACACATGGGTGACAAGCTAAGGTGGTTTTAATTGGCTAAGGTGCTTTTTTTCTCTGATGTCCAGCGTCGCCTTGGTCGTTTGGAAGCAGGGTAGAGAAGTCAATATGTAATGAACTGGACCAGTTTCTAATCCTCAACCACACTTTTCTCCTGTCTGCCTTTCTTTTGGTTTCATCAGTCAAGTTTTGAGCTTGGATTATTTGTGATTATTAGGATATATTTGGGGAAAAATGTAAAAATCTAGGAAGGTCTAGGAAAGTCTAAAAGTAATTAAATCATCACCAGTTTAATTTATGGAGGACATTTCTTCACTTTAAAGAATGTAAACCACGCGAAACATCCTTAAAATATAACAATGTAGATAAAAGACTAACATACTTCATATAGGCAAGCTAATGGGCGATAGCACAGAGTAAATGAGTGAGTGTTTAGCCGAGACTACAATAAGATGTTACAGAGAGTCTGGGGGGAGTGAGTTCCACAAATGTGTTGGACTGTGCATGACCTGCTACACATTCTATATTATGTTTGTTGTGAGGCCATTTGACAGGGCTTCAGGGTGGCCAAGAAAGTCAAGCAAAAGTCAGGACTGTCTCCTAAAGAGGAGGCAGCTATGAGATCGGGTCACCACCAGTGCAGAGTTTGCTCAGGAAAGGCAAAGGGCAGGTGAGAATGCAGAGTGAGAATAAGGCTTGTGGAAGATGGTTTGGTGTCAAGAAGGCCAGCAAAGAAGCCACTCTAAGGACAGACTGATGTTCTGCAGGAAGTATAGGGATTGTACTGCAGAGGATTGAGGTATAGTTATTTTCTTTGATGACAGCCCCTTCAGACTGTTTAATACATCTGAAAACATTATTGCCCAGAAGGAAAAAGGTGCTACCATGAGCCCTCTATCATGAAAACAGTGAAGCATCCTGAGACAATTCATGTATGGAGTTGCTTCTCATCCAGGGAAGTGGGTTCACTCAAAATGTTGCATAAGAACACTGCCATGAATAAGGAATGGTATCAAAACATCCTCTAAGAGCAAATTCTCCTAACAATCCAGGAGCAATCTGGAGATGACCAATGCTTTTTTTTTTGACCAATGCTTTTACCTGCGTGATGGAGCACCAGGCAAAAGTGATAACCAAGTGGCTTGTTAAACGAAACATTCAAATTTTGGTTCCATGTGCAGGAAACTCTGCAGATCTCAACCATCATTCAAGATTATTCCCAGAAACTCTATAAATATTAGGTATTTGCCTAAACTGGATGTTTAAATTAAGAAACATATGCTTATAATATTACATTTCGTTATACCATATAAACATCTAACAAAAGGTTGTGCTGCAGCAAACTTTGTGACAGTCTCAAAACTTTTGTCCATGACTGTACTGTCGTTATTCTTCTTTTTGTGTAACAGCAAAAGATCTGCAGAACACAGGAAAAGCTGGTGCAGCTTAATTACTCAATTATGAGTAATTGATGCAGAAATCCTATTTCGTTAAAGAAAACTATTGGTCTCGCAATCGACTTGGCTGATCTTAAAATCTTTAAGAGGACATTTTCTAAATTGCTTTGTGGTTTGCTTTTAACAGGGTAATTATTTGGCCATTAACTAGAAATAGCGGTCTGAAACTGGGAACATCTGCCTGACCTTGAGCCCTGGCTCACTAGCTAGCCTTGACTGTCTACCAGAGATGCCAGCTCATAATTTATTCAGCACTGTGTAAAATAATAATTATGTGTCAGCTCAGATATTTGATTGAGAGTGAATAATTCTGCATTGCACTATGTAGAGGGTGGCGAGCCAAACCTTATATTAAATCGTACACTGTTATTATACTGGCGTTGAAAAGCTGCAAAGGATGGGTGATGTGGTATTATAGTGCTGGGGTCATACCATGACTAGCTTGTCATGACATGAAAATTGCCTGCATCCTGGCTTGTTTGTTTGTAGTTTTGCCCAGTCTAGGGAATGTAGCATCAAACAAGAGAGTCAGTAATTGGCCCGTGACAAATAATTTCATTTGGTATGGTATTGACACTCGCCATTGGAAATCACAAAACTTTAGACTAGCAACATCACTGGACCTCAGTGCACTCTGAGCGTATTCGTAATGCAAGTGGGCTACACCACAAAAAAAGAGTGATTGCATAGTCACTGGAAGACTGAGCTACAACTGGTAGCATCTGTCTCAAAAAATAATTGGTGCAGGGAAATCACAACAATGCTTTCAAACCTTCTAATCTTTCATCAAAAGCAAGCATTTTCTAAGCCATGTTGTAATTGTGTCATTGTAATGCCCTTTGTAATTTTACAAAATGATATTTTTGATTTCAGCTGACTAGAAAGAGGATATAACAGAAGGTTCTCATATATTTGTTCTATAGGTATTCCAAGCTGTCAGATCCTGGAAACTGGCTTCGAATCAACAAGACAAATGGACAGATCACCACGACAACCATACTGGACAGGGAGTCACCATATGTGAAGAATAACATATATGAAGCAACATTTCTGGCTGTGGACAATGGTAAGCCCTGACTGCATATGTACAGTGAGTGTAAAGAGGTCATGATGCTGATGGAACACAGCAGGTGTTCAAGGTGATCTGGAGCTCTGGGTTGCCCCAAACTCCCTAATTCTAGTAGGTGGTCTGATCAAATGACAGGTAAGTGAATGAATGGCTCGGTCATTTTCTGTGATTAACTGAAGAGCATTTTGTCCTTTCAGACAGGGTTTCTAGCAGCTTCCAAATCCAGCACAAGGATTTGCATTTACATTTAGCATTCAGCTGAAGCTTTTATCCAGAGTGTCTTACTTGACAGGCCAACAATGTCACCTGAGCAAGAGTCACCACATTTTTAGGATGAAGTTGAAGCTGTTTTTGAACATGAACAACTGTACTTGTGTGAGTTTTGTTTATGCTCGTGATGGATCAATTACTTGGCCAGGAAACCATTTGCCTTTAGACATCCTGACTGATGTTTTATCAAGCCTTCCGTAACCAATCAACCGAAAACCTTCAACCATCACTAGCTTACATTTTTGTCCAAATTAGATTCTTGCTTTCTCTGTTCTACTTAGCCACAACAACACACAAGCATAGACAAAGCACAATCCCACCAAACCCACAAGTTCATTTCATTTCACAGCAACCACTCATATTTTATGTTGCTTCCATTTGTCTGAAAGCAAAGAATGAGCACAGTTTGATTTCTACCCAGAGAGAACTCTCACTCTGCACAACACCGCTCCAAAGCAAATAGGCCAAATAGCAAATATGTTGTTTTTCCCACAAGACCTATAGGTATCCTACACGATGAGCTATGTTATATAGTGGGGTACAGTATATGCAACCGATCTAGACCTGTAAGAAAAGAGAATTTCTTTCATTTATTAAATTTTTTCGCAAAACATTTGACATCAGTCTTCACAAGCACATTTCTCTGAAACTAATATTAATATCCCTGATGTTAAAAAGGTGGCTTTAGAAGTGTGCACTAAGCTTCCATAAAGCCCTCCCTTTGTTTGTCTTCATCAGACTCAGCCACAGGGAACAGATGTGTTTATTTTCTCTTGGAAAGTCATTTTGCAGAGGCGTTGTCTGAAAATGCACAGCTCCATTAAAGACAAAAGATTGTTATGCATGGCTTTATTCGGTCCCTCTGTAAGCATGGGGAGGTTGTAAGAGGGACGCTGTGTGGAATGCACTCCATCAACACTTATTCTATCTACCTGCTCTCAGCCACACGCCCCAATTTCTCTTTCATTTGAGTCTGTTTTCCGTCATGCCTTTGCAATTTATGTACTTTCTTTCCTTGGTGCCCATATGTTTTTAAGCAGCATGTGCTTTTGTTAATGCATCAATATAATGAGTAAATCCATCCATTACTGCAATAATCCATCCACTCATCCATTCAGTTATACACCTTAACTTACACATAATTTATCCAACCATCCATATATCACACCCAGACTAACCTTCTTCAGCTGTTATGCAGTTTCCTTCTTTTTTCATGTATCCATTCATCTAATCCATCCAGCCGTCCATGAATCCATGAATGTAGTCATCCATTGATACTGCACACACTCAGTATCTCAGTCGGTCATCCACCCATACATCCATTCATGGTTTTAGCCTTTACTTCATCCATCCATTCCCTTATACTGTACACCGATTATTGTTTTTACCCATTTGTCCATCCATTCAGTGAGGTGTCATGTCGACAGTCCATCAACCCATCCATATATCTGTCCACTTTATCCACCCAGCCATGCACTTATATATCAATCCATCCACTCTACTTATCTATGCGTCAAAATAATGTCAACCCTGCATTCCTTCCATCCAAACCAAAATTTTCCATGTCAACCTGCAGTCTTTAATTTATGCATCCAAACATAACCTCTTGTCCAGCTCTGTTTACTATCCATTACATCAACCATGTATCCATCCATCATTTATACACCATGTCATTAATCCAGACATCCATCTATTCATATATCCACCCAATCGGATAGCGATCACCCATGTTACCCATGTCAGTCATTTATCCATCCATGTACATTTCTCCACCATCCATATTACTCTGTCCTCTAGCAATAAATCCTTGTATATGTCAGCACATCACATTATCTGCTATACTCCCCAACAATTATATACTAATAAACATAAAATATGAAAACATCCATTCATCCAGTAATCACTCATATTTTATCATGTTCATTTCACGAATGTCTGAGTTACTACATCATTCAGCCATTTAATAATTCAGCTACACACCTAACTTACTATAATTTATTTACATATCTATACCCCATCTTCACCATTATCTTAACTATCGTCTTTTCACCTCTTCACCGATCAATTCATAATCTAATTACTGACCTTGACATGCCAACTATTCATACATCAATTTATTCATCTAACCCTTTCATTTATAATCCATCCTTCTACTTGTAAATGAGTTAATATTCTTAACAGTCATTCTTCATCCAGTGTCATCAGATCATTCGTCCAGTCATTTTGTTTACCTATGAAATTCTGCCTATATAAATCAACTTTCCTTCCATTTACCTGTCCATCTCTATAATTGATCAGTCCAGATATTGATCCATCATTCAGCATTGCATTCATTTGTACCAGTCGCATCATCCACTGTAGCATCAGTTCATGCATTCATCCATCCATCCATGAAGTTATTAGTCATGGTATCCTGGCATTTATCCAAACCGATATTCTTCCTTCCATATAGTAACTGTTCATCTCTGTCATTTTTTTCAGTTATGGTATATGGCTATCCCACACTTCTAGCTATTGACCCATGTATAAATAAATCCATTCGATAATAATTTCATTCCACCCGTCTATTCATTCAGCTACACACCTAACACCGTACCTCCACCCAATAATCTATCAATTCCTCAACCAAGCTATTCATCTTGCCCTTTCCTTATTCTGTCCATTGATCCATATAATAATAATTACCTCTCTCTTTTATCCAACTGGTAATATGTCCAGCGTGTGCAACAACATAACTGAATGGACTAAATGTATTTGCTGCTTACTTTTTAAAAACATTGCAAATGCACTTCAGTATGTAGGTGAAGTTAGATTTATTCTGAGGTGACAAGATGAGACAGTCTTAGGTTTATCAACCAAAACTGAAGCTAGACCTTCTGGATCACCTTTCTTTATCTGTAAATCTCATTTCTCTTATACAGGGTCTCCTCCTGCAACAGGAACAGGCACTTTGCAGATTTATCTGATAGATGTAAATGATAATGTACCGATGTTGGTGCCAAGAGAGGCTCAGCTGTGTGAGAGATCACGACCAGACTCCAGGATCAACATCACAGCCTCGGATGCTGATTCAAAGCCCAATGCCGGACCATACATCTTTGAGCTGCCCTCTTTTCCTCCTTCTGTCCGCCGCAACTGGACCATCTCACGTTTAAATGGTACTATGTTAATGGAGACAAAAACAGAAATAACGCTTCATAATACACCAAATGATTTGTAGATCAAGAAAGTAGTTTTATCACCAAAGATTGCATTTTTTCTAAGATGCATTAGAGCAAAAAAAATTACAGGAATACATGTTAATTAAGATCTACATGGGCAGCATGGTGGCTCAGTGGGTAGCATTGATATTTACAGCATTTAGCAGACGTCCTTATCCAGAGCGAATTACAACTCATACAGTCTTACAATTCAAGCAATGGTGGGTTAAGGGTCTTGCTCAAAGACCCAACTGTGGCAGCTTGGCAGAGGTGGGATTAGAACCCAGGACCATCAGGTTCATTCCGGTCCAGAGTCCAGTACCTTAACCGCTAGGCTACCGCAGTAGCACTGTCACGTAACACGTAGGTTTTCTCCAGGTGTTTGGGTTTCCTTCTACAGTCCAAAAACATGCTTTAGGTTAATTGATTATGTTAAAGTGGCTCTTGGCTCTAGTGTATAAGTATGTGTGTGTGTCCTATGCTGCTGAAAGAATGTGAAATCTCAACATAATTCTTCTATCTTCTACAAGTTCCAGTGACCCTCATCTGTCTGCATCTGTCCACATTCTCCAGGTGAATATGCTCAGCTCAGGTTGAGGATCCCATACCTGGATGCAGGTCTGTACCGTGTGCCTCTCCTGGTATCAGATTCGGGCAACCCTCCCCTTACCAACCGCTCCATGATCAGGATAAAAGTGTGTCCATGTGATGAACATGGAGACTGCACTACACTTGGAGCTGTGGCATCTGCCAGCCTGGGCACGGGGGCCATTATTGCCATCCTCATCTGTATCATCATCCTGCTAAGTAAGTGAAGTGATGGGTGGACAAAACATGGGCTAAGTATGTGAATGACAGAGTAGAGGTTATGTGCATTGTTGAAGACCACTGGCTGATGGGATTAGTATGTGGATAGTTGAGGAATTTGCAAGATTAATGACTGAGTGATATGGATGTTGTGGGAAATGGTAGTTAAATGAATGAATTGCTGTATACAGTGGATGAATAAATGTTCGGATGACAGTGGGCTATATATAGTGGAATGGACTATATCTTTAGATAAATGTCAGGGTAAGGTGGATGAGCAGGTAAATAAATGGAATGGATGGTTGAATGAGTCATATGATATGTATGTGGAGGCATAAGAAGCTGGAAGAATGGTTGACAAATAGATATTTAATGATGATGGATGGATGAATAATTGAATGAATGAATGAATGAATAATTAAATGGATGGATGGATGGATGGATGGCTCGTTTGATGGATAATTTAGATTAATTCCAGTGTGATGTACATAGTTCTGTATTTAAATGTGGGACAGATAACCGGACACATGGAGGGATGGATGTATGGATGGATGATGATACATACTTTTTCAATTGTTTTTAAATTAAGTTATAAGTGTAAGAAAAGTTGTGGCAGTCCATCAGTCATGCTTTTGCATTCTCTGATAGATTTTGTTGGCTGATTTTGTTGTGTTTGTATGTAATTGTTTCCACAGGCATGGTGTTGTTCTTTGTGGTGTGGGTGAAGCGTAGAGAGAAGGAGCGCCAGAGTAAACCTCTACTGATTGATCCAGAGGATGATGTGAGGGACAATATACTAAAATACGATGAGGAAGGAGGTGGAGAGGAGGACCAGGTTAGTCTTACACATTCTCACATACACAAACAAACAAGTTTTGTTCCATGTGCCAACTGACCTACAAACCTGGAATGAAAGATGGTGGATTGATAGTAGTAAGGTCAGTCATCACTATACAAGTGAATGGATGAACGGGTGGGTGGATGACTGGATGGATGAGTGAATGAATGGATGAACTAATGAGTGGGTATATGAATTGGTGGATGAAATTGTTTTATTAAGTGGGATATAGCTTAATGATGGGATAGGTAGATTAGTGTTTTGATAAATGTATAAATAGGTGGATCAGTTGAACAATAGATGGATGTTTAAATGGATGGCTGAATGAATACATGGACTAAAATGTGAGATCCATTAGAAGGCAAACAAGCTGGATGATCACCAACTGAAATTAAGTAAAGAAAATTGGTTGGCTGGATAAATTTGTGAAAGCTAGATGATCACTATATTTGTAGATGGATGATGCCAGGTAGATGATCACTAGATTGGTGGAGGAAATTGTGCGGGGCAGATAAAATGATAGTAAAAGTGTAACATTGGAATAATGGATGGATGATTGAGTGGATGGCAAGATGTGAGAGAAAATCACCATATAGTAAGATTGATGAATGAAGGTTGAGGTGGATGATTACTGTGTAGATGGATGGATGGCTGGCTGAATGGCTGGCAGGGTAACACAGTAATATAATGTACAATGTCACACAGTTTTAAGAAATAATGTCTCTTATGAGCCACTATTCCAGGAAAATGGTTTCCTTTTCAATAATGTACATCAATTTGTATTCAGAAGCATAAATAATAAATGCTGGTTCTTTCAATTGAGCAGGGTCACTCTGGTCTGCTTTGCCCATTGTTGAAGAACATAAGCCAAGTGATTAACAGTGAGCTGCTAGCAAACAAAATACTAAATCATTGATTATGGATCCTTTACCCACGTTGTAGGATTATGACCTGAGCCAGCTTCAGCAGCCTGAGACCCTTGAGCACATGATGAATAAACAAGGGGGAGTTAGGAGGGTGGACGAGAGGCCCATCATCCCTGAGTCCCAGTATCCTGCGCGACCAAGCATACCTCATCCAGGAGACATTGGAGAGTTCATTACTGATGTAGGTCCACTCATTTTATGGCCACTTCATCCAGGTCACACACCAAGCCTATCAAACTCCTCCGAACTAGTAAAAGTATGCGAACATCTGACCTAACTCCAGTAGTCAGATATTCCTTTACAGCTGTGCATCGTTTAACAACTGCATTACGCTTTGTGAAACAGGCAATTGATTGAAATGACCATGGTCACATTTTCAGTTATGGTAATGTAAATATAAAGGGTGTATTCACAAGAAAACTGTGTGCAAACATTACGAAAAAACGCCAGAGAAAAACGCCCTCCCATCACACATACTGTATATGTTTGTATATTTGTATGGAAACAAAACAAAAAGTGTGACATGAATAATATTTGTGACACATTCTAGCCTTTTTTATTTGACAAGCTGTTTATGCCACAGCATCCGGAGTTAAAAGACAGATTTTTAATTCCTTTCATAATTTGTTTTATATTGTTAAAACGTTGCTCGTTAAACGGTGCTTACCTGTAGAGGTACCAGTCCTGCATAAGGTAGAAGTGTCTGAGTCTGTTTTTCTACAATCTGATATGTTCAAATTGCTGTCAAATATGTAAATAACATTCTTGAGGGGATTTGGATTTGGACATCAGCAGCTGTTCAAACAGTAGCCGAAACATTTTGTCGCATTTAGAATACAATCTTTCTGAAGTGGATAAGAAGACTATTCAAGAGGCATGGTGTGAATAAACATTTTTTAGTCATGACATCAAAACCAGTGCAGATATCTACTAGTCTTAAGGTTTTGCAAAGTGATGCCTGTTGTAGTGGAATATTTTTCATCTCTCTTTGTTCAGGGGCTGCGAGCAGCGGATAATGACCCGACGGCTCCACCATACGACTCGCTTCTTGTGTTTGATTATGAGGGCAGTGGCTCAACAGCTGGATCGATCAGCTCACTCAACTCCGCCAGCACAGAAGAGCAGGACTACGACTACCTCACCGAATGGGGACCACGTTTTAAAAAACTGGCCGACCTGTACGGGGGTGGAGTGGATGACTGAGGGCCAGGCGACAGGGATGAGAGAGGGGCCAAGGGGAGGAGTCTACAGGAACAAGTCATCCCGTCGGTTCGGACATTTCACCCGAGAGCCATAGGGACCGTGCGAGGATGAAGTGACACTCCGTAGGTCAGAGGGATTTTGAGATGCTTGCTGCTCCCTGCAAGTGTGTTTCACTGTCATTTTAGTTCACCGCTCTGGCGTTCTGAATTTTTCGTGAGGTTTGTTTTTTAATGGCTGTCTGTACAGCAGGCTAAGCACTGGACGAGCTCGGAGACAGAAAACAAGGTCTGCACTGCACTGTTTCAGCATCTCGAGAGAGAAAGAGAGAGAGCGCGAGAGGGACGGAAGTATCCGCTCTCATTCCCAACTTGAATTTCATTCATTCAAAAGCACTGTCGTTGCTCAAAGTGCCTTTTCATGGTGTGTTTTTGTACTGGACTCCTCAGGGTCAGCTGCCATTTTAAAGCCTGGTTTTGTTGTGGCACACTCCCTTGTTTCCTCAGCCCCTCTCTCCTCCATGTTACCATGTCCCCTATCAGTGGTACAGGAAGGACCTAAGTCATGTCTTGTGGTATTTTCAGACTCCTGAAGTTATGATGTAACAACTTTTATGAACAATTTTCTAATTACCAAAAAACTACAACAAAAAAAAAGAAAACAACAATGGAGAATGCCTTTTCTCTCAAGACACTTGTCTGCCTTGTTTTGCGTTACTTTCTCATTTCCAGGTAGAAACGCAGCCCAAAACTGCTCTTCAAGGATGAGAGGCGCCTCAAAGATTCCCCTTTTATTGGTATATAAGGCGATCACACATGTAAATGCATGATTTCTTGCAAGAGCGAAGTATCAAATCAATTGTTCCTTGTGGTCAGAATGTGAAAGTAGTCAGCAAAGAACTTTCAATACACAGTATAACCTGTATAGAAAAAAAGAAATCACTTGGAAAAAATGCTGTAAATACACATTTTTTGGAAGTATTACCTGAACGATGTGCTGCTCTAAAGGTCCTTGCTGGGCTAAGAGAGAATTTTTGGCCTGTTGGTTTTTAGTGCATTAGTGTGAGTGTGTATGTAGGCATGTTTGCAATGACCTGTCTGCGCTGTACATTTTTTAAGTTGTTTTGCTATGAATATTATCTCTGTTTTAAAATGATATTTTCTTTTGATACAAGTGGTCCATGCTGCAACCAGCCTTGATGAGAAGAATCGTGTGAAAATTTGGGACAGAAAAAGGATTCCGAAGAATTTTTTTGTTCATGCCTGCTTCAGACATTGTGTGTTTCTGAGTTACATGCTGATTTAAATCACTATGGATTTGTGCTTTAGAAAATAAACAAGAGTGCTTTTTTTCCAAAACTTTGTGAGACTTAGTGTTATACTCCACAAGTCTTTGCCCTTATAGTGCCTATAGAACATCATCAAACTCGTCGTACATTCATCAAGTTTTTGGTCTTATTGAAAATCTATTATTCCAGCTTTGCACAACTTTGCTATTCCAGTAACAAGAAAAAAGGCAACAGTTCTGATATATACAGTCGATTCCGGTTAATAGGACCGCCAGATAATGGGACCAGCCGCTTATTCGGACCAAATCCTAAAGTAACGAAACAAATCCTATTATATACGTGTAATGTTCTTCGCTTATTTGGACCGAAATTAC
>JAUZSU010172191.1:0-13082 GCA_034780255.1 Parotocinclus maculicauda | reverse complement strand
TTCATTTACTAGTAAAACATTCCAGGCTCATGCAGCGTAGCTGCACTTGATGAACCTCATTGTTCATGCATTTGGCAGTAAGGGCCCCAGCCTTGACTCAGTGGACTGTGTACATGGATCAGGAGAATGAGGAAGAACATACAAGTTCACAGGAAACTGAAGCCGGTCACAGTTGAGATGCAGCACCTTCCTCTGTGAATGAAAGAAGCAGTCTCTTTTCCCCTATGGGCCCATTAATCTGAATGAACCAGGAGCCAGGAGTGCAATTCCATTTGCACACATGCACAACCTAGAGATACAGAAAATAAAGAGATTCTTGGAATGTTCTGTAATGACTATAGCAGTTTTGAGCCTGGAATGCCAGGAAGCTGCAGAGTAATACTAGGAAGCTATCTGATTGACAGGACAAAGCTACCCTGCCATTTTTGGTGGGGTGTAGATCATTGTATTCAGGGTTGTTTCTGGTTGCTTGCAGCTGGTCTGGGCCACCACCAATCGAGTTGGCTGCGCAGTCCACGTATGTCCATACATGAATGTGTGGGGGCAGACCTGGGAGAATCCTGTGTACCTCGTGTGCAACTACTCGCCAAAGTGAGAGTTTTTCCACATTTATATGCTTATCATAATTAAATGTCAAAATTTGCAGTGTGTTCCTAAGAAGAAAAATCTATTGAAACTGTTCTAAGAACAGGTTCAGTCTACTGGAAAATAGAAGAAATGTGAGACATAAGAAAGAATGAGAAATACTGACTATTTCCAGAATTATCTAATAATTTATTTGTGCTGACTTTTCCATAGATCTTTTGAGTTTTGATAGTGATATCATTTGAAGGAAATTAAGTCATTTGCTCTTAAGCAATGCATACAGGTTGTATAAGCACTCTGATCTCTTTGTGGTCTTAATCAGGGGAAACTGGATTGGTGAGGCTCCCTATCAGCATGGACGCCCCTGTTCCCAGTGTCCCCCCAGCTATGGAGGAGGCTGCAGGGAAAACCTTTGCTACAAAGGTAAGCAATTAAATGCAGCATCAGAACTATTCTTAACACTGACGAATGTTAAAAAGGTTAAACCAACTTGTCAGTCAGTTAAGGTTTTAGATCATCTGAAGTGGGTCTGGGACCAGTGGCTATGTTAAAGGAGACAATTATTTTGTTCCTTAATGTATATTTTAGGCATTAAGAGAATTAATTAATTAATTGACTTACTCCTAATTTAGGGGGATCATTGGATGGGCACCTTTTTGTCACAGGGTCATAGCCACTATTGCCCCAACCCAGAACTACCACTGTTGTTGGTTGTGAAATTCATGAAGTGACATTGTTCTTAATCGCTTTCAGGTAACCCTCAACGCCATGAGACACAAGACATGAATGAGGTGGAGAAGCCTCAGGCCCCAGTGCAGGTTCAGACCACCGCACCCAGGCCTGCCCCTAGGACTAAACCAAAATCACCTTCAAACAAGAAACCCTCTTCATCTCAGGACAAACGCAGCAATTTTCTCAGTAAGTTCTTTTGAAGGACATGCTGTATGTGAAGAAACGGTACTGAAAACATTCACCATTTTGTACAATTTAGATTTTCTTACACATTCTTATGTAACCAAACAGCCCAGAATGTCAAGTGTGAGACCAAGATGAGGGATAAGTGCAAAGGTGCAACCTGCAACAGGTCAGTAAAGATATCCAACTTTTTCACATAACATTATTACGTAGATATCCAACTCAAAACCTGTTATTTCAGGTACAAATGTCCAGGCAATTGTTTGGCCAGCAAGGCACGAGTGTGGGGCACATTATACTATGATGTGGTAAGTCCCTAGCCTTGTGTATAGCCATGAGTATCAGATGATTTGTTTGGCACACATTTTTCAGCCTGAAGATTTGTTTCTGAATCTTGCAGCAATCCAGTATTTGTCGAGCTGCAATCCACCATGGAGTCATTGACAATAATGGTGGCATAGTGGATGTCACAAGAAAGGACAATTTCCCCTTCTTTGTCAAAGCAACAAAGAATGGCATTGATTCTCTAAGGTATGCCCAATGTCTAATCACAGTGTATTTCACTGTTACTGTACAGGACAGTTATATGTTGTTTATAATAACCTTAAATACGCTTGTAATTTTCCTTACAGCAAATATAAATCTGCCAATGCATTCATGGTAACAAAGGTAGAAGGTAATTCCATTTTGTCTCATCAATTAAACATGTGTTCTTAATGTAATCTAAATGAGGCAGTCTAACACCGTTTTCCTTTTCCTAAACAGTAAGGTCAGTGTACTGCTTTACCACAGCCGCTGAGATTTGCCCCTACAACAACCAATTATCCAACTGCCCAAGGTACAGTAGCTTTTCCTTTTTATCCACTATGAACTTTACTGCTTTTGTTTAGCTAAAATTTTGTTCTCTTTTTTATTGTAATCAGGGTTCTGTGTCCAGAAGGGTGCAGGAATGAGCCTGCGTACTGGGCTCCAGTGATTGGAACCAGTATCTACGCTGATGTGAGTAGCTAATTATCTCCACTTTTTGTCATTTATCCAAACGGAATGACATAAATAGTCTGGGTCAGCCATTCTTCTAGATTTAAGGTTGAAGAGGTCAGCACTAAAACTATGGCCTGGCTTTTGTCAACAACTCTTCTCAGTAGTACTCTGCACAGTTAAGAGACCTAAACCTCTAGTTTATATTGTAATTTGGGCTTTGCTTTTACATTACATTTATAGTTAAAAATGCAGTCGTAGTCAGCTTGACTGCTTCTATATAATATTTTAACGTCTTCTGTAAGAGATAAAGCCATGGGATGATTACTGTTATGTAAGCCTTACAACCCTCAGATGGACTCAGTGCCTTTTGGCTTCTGTTCTACATTCCACTGTCAAAACCTTGTGCCTCCCCTTCCAATTGGCCACAGATCAGAGCCTTCTTCCCCGGGAAAGCATTTAAACCCTTCTTAAAAGTTCTTGAACCAACATAACAAAGATGATCGTTCCAAAAAAGCTTCTGCTCAATGCAACTTCACATACATAAAGGTATAGACATAGCATAAAAGTCCAGATGGCGTGTATGCAGCACTTCAGAGGGAAGAATTGAGGTTTATGTGAAAAGAGGCAGGCAGATAACCAGCAATCTTTCACTGCCACTGTGTGGAAAACGTGAAAGGGTTCTGGCCTAACAGGAGCTGTGATGAATGAGTGATCCTTTGGGCTGAAGATAAGAACTGAGATTGTGTCAGACAAATCCAAGTGCCTCGAGTGTGTCGGAGTGCACACTGCGTAAAACCTGTATGCTTATTCCATCTGTCTGCGTTTCAACAAACTGAGGTCATGTAGTTTTGGACACCCTAGAATGCCCATTCGGTTTCTATGGAGGTCTCTTGTGACCATTACGCAAACACTTTTTGTGCGATTTTTATGTGTAGGTTAAAGCAACGATGTGTGGATACCATACAGGGATCAGCCGCATATGGGCGCACATGGTGTGACTATATAAAACCACTAGCCTGACGGTCAGTGGAACAATAGCCATGTTTAAAGATAGTGCACTATAACCAGTGCTTAATTTGTAAAACATGAGGTAAAGGAATACCGAGAGTTCTGTGATCCTGCAAGTGGACAGGAAGCAAAAATGTCCTGGAATATAGAGACAGTTCTCCAAGTCCTCCTACAAAATAGAAGATCTATATTAACCCATTAACTGCCTAATTTTTTTCTGAACATTTTGTACTTTTTTCTGTCCGCTTACATCCCATCCCATCCCATCAGTAGGCGAGTTAAAGCACCCGATCCCCAAATGGGGATCATGGTTTTTAATGGGGTATTGAAAAGTGCTTGTTTATCTTATCTAATCTTATCTAGTCTTTTTTCACCTTCTAACCTCAAATTAAAAACTAAAAATATAATTGCTTTAACCCCTCTTTAACAGAGCTCTAGCGTCTGCCGGGCAGCTATCCATGCTGGTGTGATCAGACCTACTGGAGGCTATGTGGACATCTTGCCTATGGAAAAGAGACAGAGCTACACTGGCAGCCTGAAGAGTGGCGTTCAGTCTGAAAGGTACTCGATTCTGTTCTTTTTTATTGTTTTCTTTTGTTCTCCAGTAATAGAGTCCATGTGTTAGAACTTTGTGCTTCCAGGGCCAAGTGTGCCCGTGGCATGTTAGTGGTCTCAGAGTAATCGTATGGAGCTCTCTGAGGACGGACCACACAAGAACTCTTTGCTTACTCTAGCAGAGCAGTTCAATGGGGTGTGCTAAATGCTGAGCAGGCAGAATCGGCTCCAGTCCATTGGAATCTAAAGCTGGATTCCTTTTCCCATCTCAACCGGATTGATCAGTACCTCAGTACCAGCTACCTGGCTGGATTATCTGGAGACACAGATTTAAAAAGTGGCACCTAGTGAAGGGTTTTCTTAATCCACTTCGTTTTAGTATAACTAGACCAGGATATAATTAAGTGAAGGGAAATATACAGAATGATTGCATTTTTTCAATATTTTGAATCTTTTAATGCTGTACAGTACAACAACAGCTGACCCATTTCTCTCCCTTTTGCAGTAAACCCCATATTCAGGGAGCCTCATTCCGTGTCTTCACTGTACGAGAGTGAACTGTCCAAATACAGGGCCCCTCATCCAGGCTTACATGGTGTTCCTGACAGCATAACATTTTAGGCCATTCAATACCTTGGTAACCTCTTCAGTTTTTCTCTGTGGAGACACACCAATGGACTGTTTTGTTATCTCTACCATCGAAGATCTTACCATTCCTGAGGAGATTGTCAAACTTTTGTTTGTCTGAAAGGATGATTTACCAGCAGCGCTGGTTTTATATTTACATATTTACTTTTTTAAACATTCTCTATTTTTATATTGATCCCTTTCAAAAGAATTTATGTATTGAAAATGTTGTTTGTACTCTTTTGTATAGATCTTTTTTTGCACTTCTCACTGAATCTTTTGTTCTTCGTTCCAGCTTGCTTTCGCTTTGCTTCCATTTCTAATGACCCTACTAAGTTTATTTAGTGAAGGGTAACAGGCATTGGGGCTCAAAGTCTTGGGGATTGTACATTACATGGGCTTTGTTCTTCTGGCCAGAGAGGCTTTCAGAGGATAGATGGATACTTGGTGTATGAAGAGAACTGGAGGGGAGGGTACAAGCCGCCCGCCAATAAAAAGAAAAGCTTTCCTGTAGGTTTCTGTACAATCCTTCCAGTATCAATAGTATGCAGTTTGACTGAAGGTATAAAAACAATGAAGCCGTCTTTGCTTATTTGGAGAATAGGCACCAAGTGCATGAATATGCAGGACTTCCACCATGGTAGCATGAATATCTTTGTAGTCCACACTTTTTAAAATCAGTTTATAAACAGTTGGTCCCATTTTTTAAAATAGTTTTTGAACCCCCATCATGTTTTATGATCGTAAGACCTCTTAGTAGATCATACACAAACCAGGCACTGAGATTGTGACAGAAAGTAACATGATAATAGTCAAATGCGGCAACAACTACCACTTAAAAAGATCTCTCTCTCTCTCGCTCCTTCTCTCTCTCTCTCTCTCTCTCTCTCTCTCTCTCTCTCTCTCTCTCTCTTTCTCTCTCTGTCTTTCTCTCTCTCTCTCTCTTCATGTGCTACCTCATTCTCTTGCTACAGCTTTAAAGTTAGGTTTTGGGGATGTCTGGGAAATTATTGTACAGCTTATGAAAATGATGTAAATATTGTGGGCTATGACCTTTAAATAGTTTTTGATGTAAAGCTGTTGTCATTGAAAGTTTATGTTTTGAACCTTTTTACCATTACTAAAATCTTTTTAGTAAATTTACTAAAAATCTAAATACTAAATTTGCCTTAAGTGAATATATTAATGAAACGCTCCAGCAGTACCGCTGACATGATTCATAGACATGATTCATTCAGTGATTTTCATGGCAGGTGCTAAAACCCAATGTTTTCATTTTGATTTGGAATGTGTCAGGCACTAAAATGTATTTTTGCACAAAATTGAAAATAAAAGTATGTAAACTTTTTATATACCCCAATATACTTGTTTCCGTTGTTTGTGTTGGTGAATAGTGTGAATGTACAACAGCTTGAAGACTTAGGGGTTAATAGTAATCTTAATCACAAAAGCATATTTTTTAAATGCAGGTCAGATTCGTTCCATGTGAAATGCATTTCTGGAGTGCTTACAGACTTTAACCAGCTGTTGGACTTATGTATGAAAAACATGGTCCCAAAAAGAGAGTTGTGAGTTGAAACAATGGTAAGGATTATTGCATTTAAAGAAGGAAATCACAAAGTGATTGTCCCCAGTTAGCTGAAGCTTGGTGAAAAAAGGGAAGGTTGTAACATTCAAATATACAGGTAAATCAAGGAAAGTAAAACCAGTATGCCTGGAAAACAGAAAACAGTAAATGATAAAACAATAAAAGAAAAAAAAACTAATGGTCTGAAAAGAATCAGCGTGTGAGACAGAACTGTAAGATGTCAGCTAAATGAAATAGGATTTACATATTATAAAGCCAAATGTAAACCAGTGCTAACACAACAAGAAGATAACATGGTTACAGTGGGTTAAAGAAAAGCAATCATGGAGCGTGCGATGTAATGTTATTCTGCGATTAATTACAAATATGCATTGGTTTTATTTGGTACCGTTCTAATGAAATATATGAAGATAGATGCTTGAAGAAAACAGCCAACGTTTCCAGTTTATGATATGGTGTAACATGTAAAGGACAGAGAGTGATAGGAATCATTACCTCATCAGGTGTACATTGACATTTTGGACGCATCTTTAATTCCATCGAAAGAAAATAGGTTTCATAATGATGAAGTCATTTGCCAGAATAATAAGACATCTTGCCACAAAGAAAAGACAGTTAAAGCTTTTCTTTAGAAAAGGCATATCAACTTAATGACATTAAAAAATTTATGGCTGAAATTGACGTTGAAATGAAAGTTGATAGTGGTCTATGATGAGGCTTGATCCCAAAAAGCTCATCTGTGAATCACTATTTGAGAACATTGGAATCATCAAAATAGAAGATTGTTTTTTGTTTGTGCGTTAAAGCAATAAAGTACCAATTGTGAGGATTTTTATGTTAATGATTTCATATTTTATTTCCTCAGAGTTGAGTGATTTCACCATTTTTATCTACTTGATTTAGAAAACGTATGCCATCAAGTTAAATCATTTAATTTGTCTGAGGCAGGCTTCAGCTATAAAACAGCAAACAAACAAATCCATTTTATGAAGTTTTAAAGCTGGGTGTACATCCAAAGTTTGGTGATTGCATTATTGTTGCCAGGGGTTTTATGCGACCCAGCTTTGTGTTTTCTGAAAAACACTGAATCCAAGCATTTCAATTCTGATCCGGGTTACTTTCATAATTCCAATATGGATCTGACATGTGGCATTGTGACCTCAGTGTGAACAGATCAGATCACAGTTCATGTGACTTGCATATCAACAGCACCAGCAAACAGTGAAAATCCCTACACTCCTTTAAAAGCCTTGTAGCACATGCAATACCATAATATTATATTATACCGATTTATATTATACCGTGAATATAATGAATGAGGCTGTCAAATGAATGAGGACTTGGTGATGCCATATAGGTAATTCAGCCTGTAGTAACCAACTCTTATAACCAGCTACTACAATCCAACCACTACTCACTTTTAGTGGTCTGCTTCACAAATCTTGAAGAAAGTTGAGTGTCTAGATAGTTAAACCTAACCTAAATCCAGTGTATTTTAAAAAGGAATGCCATGTCTCTGCATCTGCTCTTGTGTCCAAACATCTCATTATAGAAAGCTATGAAAGGTTTGGCCATTATAAACGTTCTGAGTCAACATTTACGATGTTAGCCAGCATCTCATGTTTGGTCCTGAATTTGGACTCTGCCTGGCTGGGTTTGCATGTCCTCCCCAGGTCCCGGTGGGTATACTCAGGGTGCTCTGGTTTCCTCCCACAGTCTAAAGACATGCAATGGCCGGATCTGAGTATGTATGACTAGTTTCAATGTAACTTTGTGCATTGATGTAACCTTGTGTCTATCATTAAAAATTGATTGTTGAAATTGATCATTGATGTTGAAAATGACATTAAATAAACAACCAACCAAAGTACATTTTAATGTAAATAATAAATTAAGCACTTGCATTTGTATTCTCCATTTTGTTTGTTCTTGGGGGTGTAATGGGTGGCTCAATGGTTTATTTTAGACGTGTGTCAGTTCAAGAGAATGATCCGGTCATATTAGTGTAGGATGCAGGCCACATTAAAATGAAAATATGAACAAAATCTGTCAAAAGTCTGATTCAGACCACTTTTTCCTGCACTGTGTATGTAGATGTATTGTGTAAGGATGCTGACATATTTGGTGATGTACCAATCTGGCACATTTTTTAACTCAGAAGTATGCCAATGTGAACTCAAAATGGATATTGTAGTATACTGTTTTGTCCTTTGATGCTCTGGTTAAGAAAAACTTCCAAATGCAATATGTACATAGGAAGAACTTGCTTTATATCTGTGCTAATAAAAACATTGGATAGTTTCTCATGTTGGTTTCTCTAGGATAATCCTGGTTGATTAGCTGGTACAGAACACTGGGTTACGTGGGAAGGCCAGCGTGGCGCGTTTAAATAGAGTGAAAGGTGAAACGGCAAATGTGTTCAAAATACAAGATGCTGGTTAAATATAAGTCAGCAGGCAAGGTTTTCAGCATTAAGCGGGGCCATTTTCTTCCTGTAGTTAATTGAGCCAATTAGCGGGAAATGTTAGTTTTTTATCTGTGGTTTTCTTCACAGTTTCTTCCAGTTCAGGGTAGCAGCAGCAGCACTGTCCAGTATAAACCAGCAATAGCCTTGAGTCAGACTCTCAAATTTTAATTGTGGTTACTATTGACAGCAGTCATAACAGACTTCTGACCACCCATGGTTTGAACCAGCCACCCTTACTGCCTGGCAAGCTTCCCTATTGGTTACTGTAAATGATAAACAGTAAGGTAGCTCAGGTCCTAAACCATAAAGGAAAAGCGGTATGTTAACTGGTTTTGTCATCAATCAATGACAGACTTGTTTCTCCACAGATATTTTGAATTGGAACTTGATATGGGAGCCCAATTTTGTTTTAATATATACATACAGTGTATTGCTATAAAAATACATGCAATGCATTCGGAAAGGCTTGTGGACTTGTTCTTAAATTAAAAAAATGTAAAGGAAAATATTACATTGATATGAGTATTCAGTATTCAAAGAATACTCAGTGCTTTATATTAAGCATCTTTGGCAGTGATTACAGCTTCCAATCTTCTTGGCCATGGCGCCACAAGGTTTACACATCTTGATTTGGCGATTTTTCTGCCATTCCTGTCTGCAGATCCTCTTAAGGTCTGTAAGGTTGGATGGGGACAGTCGGTGGACAGGCAATTTCAGGTTTTCAATTCAGGGCTCTGGCTGGACCACTCAAGGACATTCACATTGTTGTCCCTAAGTTTAGAACACCCCTATTATTTTAATTCAAGCAGTTTCATGTCTCGGTGTACCATGAAAAAAACACTAAATAAATAAACAAAGAAATCATGAAATTTGCATCTAAGTGGAAAATTGCATCCACATTATTGACTCATCAAAGTAGCCACATTGATTCATTCTGCAAACCAAGTATTGTTTTTTCCACAACACTGTGGCAGAACTTCCCACAATGTGTTGCACTTGTCGGCTGCTATTCTTTTCTGTCCAGTTCATCCCAAACCAGTTTGATGGGGTTTAAGTCTTTAAACTGTGCTGACCATTCCATTATTGCAAGACTAATGCTTTGCTGCTGTCTTCTAAGGTAGTTCTTACATATTTTGTTATCACCGTCTTACTATAGGATGAACCACTGACCAACTAGGGATAGATCCAAAGGTACAGCAAAATGCTCTTGGGTACCATATACTTTACCATATACACAGCATACCTAATGCCACTGCATTTAAATTAAAATGAAATGAATTTATGGAAATTCAGAATAATTATAGTAACATACAGTTGTGACCCTGTATATGGGGAAAACCATATAATGCCTCAGAGGATAGTATGATGGACCAGATGATTTTGTACTGATAAACAGGATTACCAACAATATGAAAAATCAGCCAGATGAAACAAAGACGCAATGATTTGAATTCGAAACAGTTTGTGTAGTTCCAGGCTAGATAGAATATACAGGTAGTGGGAACAAAGAAAGTACGACTTACAATAGGACAAGCACATAGACTTATGGACACCATTGTATTACATATATGTATATGTGTGTTTGTTTAAAATGATCTGTTTCATTGTATGCTGTAATAATTAGCCAGTTATCCAGATATTGTCTGTTTAATGATCTTGGATCTTGAAATTGAGCAGGGAAATAGGCATTTATTACTAGAGCTGTAAAATTCAATTCCATCGACCACCCAAGCAATCTGGCTAATCTTGGATACTACCCATAAGCTGCATGTACTGCTTTCTCATTCTGTGGACACAGGGTGGTTTGGAACAGTGTATATTAAAACAGCCCAGTATCCAAAATACGGCATTAAAATAATCCTATTGACATACGTAGGAGATTGAATGATATCAGTGTGACCTTGCTAGATGTTCAGAATCAGACCCAGTAGGCCAGTAATCTCTTTAATAAAACAGTCTAGACCCTTGCAGCAATTTTGCAGATCTATTTACCAAACCACATCTGTCTTAATTGGTTTTGAAAGGGCTATGAGTATGTTTACATGCAACTCAATGATTCAAGTGGCCATGTAAAATAGCATACTTTAATTTCTTAGATTGTATTACCACCTAGAAACCAGATACATCTGATAGAGAGATCTTAATTTGAGTAGTCAGAGTATCAGTGCATGTGCACACTTTCTCTGATTTCAAACGGATTACTCAGTCTGCACATGCACGCAAATGTAGAGCGGTCCGAAAGTAGCTTGCAGAGTCAAACACAGTTTAGCTTTAAAAAGAGCTTTAGCTTAGTTGGGGTTGTTTCGGCAGATCTGATTGTTTATTTTTTGTGGGATCTGACAACCATGGAATTAAACACAGTTTAAATGGTGACCAAGCCATTTGGGAGAGCCCGAAATGAAGAAATAAAGAATTTAATTGTTTAATTATTAAAGTTTGTGTCACATCCAGTAGTGGTTGCTGGTTTTTCAATGAGGGAAAGCTCGTTGTCAGATTACGTCATAAAATTAGTCAATTTATTTATGCGCAAATCTGCAAATCAATTAAGAGCCTTTTCCAGTTTCTGGAAGACTGGGCGTCTTGACCAGTGTCTTCTCAATGGCCAGCAGAGCTAGGCCATTGGTTCATTGTGTTGCTGGTGTAAGAAGTTTTTTTAAACATTAAACATTAAACATTAAAAATCCTTACTACACATAGTTAATTAAGAAATAAACACTGGAAATGGTCTACTCATTTTACCAAACAAATACCAGTAAATGGATTGCAGTTTGCCTTTGAACTTCACTGGCAATACCGGCAATGAGACTGAGCTCTCAATGATTAAGTGATGGTGTATATCTCAAAATG
The DNA here is from genome assembly GCA_034780255.1 of Parotocinclus maculicauda. NCBI lineage: Eukaryota > Metazoa > Chordata > Actinopteri > Siluriformes > Loricariidae > Parotocinclus > Parotocinclus maculicauda. The sequence continues at coordinate 1,509 of JAUZSU010172191.1, read as the reverse complement.
GCCTTAAATCAAAACGGAATTCAGCCTTTCTTCTGATCCTCCAATTGTAATGCAGAAGCTCAGTCCAGGCCGGCCAATGCCGGCCCACAGCTCCATTCAACCCCAGAGACACTGAGCCACTGGCCGCAGGACAAAATCGTGGCAGTTATCCAATGACAGTTGACATTTTTGAGGCAATGGAAAAAAAACTGTTCCATGCAGTCCCATTGACGTGAATAGATGCTCAGCTTCCACAGGTAAATGCACTGAACATATAAGTATGAGAAAACTATCGAAATCTATGACCTTTACGCTGAACAAAATCAATTCAGTCGATTTGTGATAAGTAGCTGATTGTGAACAAACGTATCTTTTAGATGAACTTGTTCTTACGCATTTGTAGTCAAGTAAATGTTAACACAACTGTACATATTTGACCATTTAAATGTTGACTTTTTTGGGGTAGCTCAGCTTCCAGTCTTAGTGAAATGGCGACTGGTCACATCCTTCTGTAAGGTTACTTGCTAATTGCAAAGTGCAAATCTGATTACTGCATGAGTCACATAAACTCAGAGGTCTTCCATTATCTGATTATCTAAGTGCATGTCGACTCCTTGATCAGATTAGCGACAAAATCACTAAGTTAGCAGATTATTTAGTGTACATTAACACACACACTGATTGTCTCCGTTGAATATGCAGTGCTTTATGTACTTGACTGCTCTTCATTCCTGATTTCGATTTTTTTTACTATGCCCACTTTTGGACCTACCTGGGATTCTGCCTTTATACAATCCAATTTTATACAACCAATCACATTCTGTCTGAACAAATATTAAAAAAACAACATGCCTGAAATGTCCATTTATCCCACAGTTCATTCTGGACCCCCTGAGCTCCAGTAGTCAGATAAAGTAAAGGAGTGCATTGTACAGGTTCCTCACCCTATAAGAAAACAACAGAGTTTGCTTTTCTCAAAAAAGATCTGTTTATTCCACTTATTCCCTGACCAAAACAAATCCCTACACTTCCGAAAGTCTCTTTTATGTGCCCACTATAAGAAAAACACAGAACCAATACACTGTTTATAAAAGGGCACCACAGAGGAAGCCATGCTCTCCAAAGAAACCCTGCTGCAAATGCTTGCACAAATCTACCTGAAAATTTCACAATGATTTAGGGGCAATGTACTGTGGACAAAAAAGCACAATGTTTTGTTTTGACTGAAATGGATGCACACCAAAACCAAGACCTTATCCTAAAACCAAAACCTCATCACCTGTTTGTGGCTGCGGTTTTGTGCCCTAAATGAACAACCAAGTCTAACTAAATATATGCAGAAATTTACAGGTGAATGTCACTCCCCTGAAACGTAAAATTAGAAAACACACACACACACACACACTGGCTAACTGTCACCTAAACAGTGTCCAGACTTTAGTCTAATCAGAAAATGTTACTATGGCCTAAGCATGGCTCTCTCTCCCTCTCGCTTTCTCTCTCTCTCTCTCTCTCTCTCTCTCTGTCTCT
>JAUZSU010172190.1:0-24825 GCA_034780255.1 Parotocinclus maculicauda | reverse complement strand
CATGTTGAGGTCTAGTGTAAAAAATAAGATACAATAAAAACAATTCAAGTTTTTCTCTGCCCTGTCAATATCTCATAATATAAAATGTATTTTAGACATGCATATTTACTGAAAGTTTTGCACTGACCTAAGAATGGACTAGACACTGCAGTGCTGCGGGAGTTTTAAACCACCCCAATGTCACTGCAGTGCTGAAAATGATTCACCACCCAAACAGTACCTGATCTGAGGGGGTCCTGTCCATTGCAGAACATAGTAAAGAAGACAAAGTATGTAGAGAAACATAAGGACTACATTTGGTAACTATTGAAGTACAAATGCAGGGATCAATACATTTTAATTCAAGGATAAGCAGAATATAAAATGAAATATAGAGAATGCCCAAGACTTTGTCAATGACTATATAACTATTAAAAGGAACAATAATTACAGTTGTGAACAAGACGCCATTAAGATGTGAAATGTAATCATTACAAACCGCTTTTGTTTAATTTTATTCGTTAAAACTTGTCCAGGGCACCAGAGCCCAAAGAGAACTTTACTCACTTGGTTCATAACCTGAAAGAGACAGAAAACAAATCATAACTAAGTGTAAGATGAACACATGAAGTGGCAGTAATGTTAAGGAAAATAGATTATTTCAACATTTGACCTGATTCCAGGTTTAATATTAAATATGAAGGCACACTGAAGCAAATAGAATTAAGGTTACAGTATACATACTTCTGGATTAGCCTCCAGTGGTAACCAACGTTGCCCGTCCATTTCAACTAGTCTTTGCTATTAATTTTATATCGAAACAGAAGAATATATTTGTGTGAAACGTCGGTTTTATTAATATGTAAAATGAAATAATAAGGACGAACAGATTGATCGCAAAAATGATTGGCTTCCGGATTCGACTTGATGCATATTTCACAGTAAAAGTCCTTCCTGTCTGAAAGTGATCGCAAAATATATTATACCTAAGACTACTAGTAAAAAAAATAATGTTTATTTTGTACACACTGTATAAAACAGAAGGGAGAACAGACATTATATTATTCCATAGACTGCTACTACTTAGGCATTCATTCATATGATAGATTTCAGACTAGTACAACTGAAGACTATATTTCTTATAAAACAAGACAAATATGATTTTGAACACCCAGAAATGAGTTAGTTTGGGCTTGGCTTTATATTTGTATCACATAACATTTAAATAGATTTTTAAAATGTTATCTTTGTGTACAAGAAGACTATATAGGTAAACTTTCCTCATTCAAGTACTTTCAATTAATATTTTGCAACTTTAGACTCTTTTGCTCAGGATTGTATATAAAATGGTGATGATGATTATTATTATTCATTTATTGTATTATCCGTGTAATCCTAGTCAGGGTAGCCAGAAAGAATACAAAGCCAAAATCCATCGTAGTGCACTTCCACTTTCACACTGGTACACGCTCTCACAAGGCAAATTTGGAAACACCTTACACATATCTTTGGAATGTGGGTGGAAACCCGAATACTCAGAGAATAATTGTGATTATTTATGTACAGTAATGTGCACAGTAATTCAATTACAGCACCAAATATTCTGCATCTGAATTTATCGTTGTGGTTATGCCCCAAGGGAAGCACGGTGGCTCGGTGGGTAGCACATCTGCCTCACAGCAAGAAGGTCCTGGGTTCAATCCCAGGGTGGAGCGGCCTGGGTCCTTTCTGTGTGGAGTCTGCATGTCCTTGACGTGTCTGCGTATGTTTACTCCGGTTTCCTCCCACAGTCCAAAGACATGCGTATTAGGTTAATTGGTGTCTCTAAAGTGGCCCTTAGGGTGAGTGTGTGTGTGTGTGTGTGCGCCCAATGGATTGGTGAACTGTCTGGGTTTTTCCTGCCCAGAGTTTCCGGGTTGGCACCGGCTGGCCCGGGACATCGTGTGGATTAAGCGGAAGGTAATGGATGGATAGATGGTTATGCCACATATACAGGAAAAAACCCATCATGTATACACGCTATTTGGCATATAGGGGGCAGCATGTGATCCAGAGCGCGATAGGAAGCAGTGTACTATTTGAATGAGGAAGAGTTCAGACTGTCCGCGGTATTGTTTGGGTTTGAATTTTAATTCGTGTTTAGCTGAGTTTATGGAACAAGTTTTGGTAAAACTTTAGTGTAAAGTCACCGGTCCATTTAAAAAAAAAAAAACGCAAGAAATTATATAAGCAACAAATAAACTTAGCTTGTAGTTTAAGAGTAAGTAAATGGGTTCATTGGCATTTAATAGACTACGCGTTTTATTGTGCGCTAGTACAATATATAGCTAAGTTTGTTGTTAAATGTGGATCTAATGTTTGTTCATTCGTAGACAGTGGCTTGGTTGTTAATAAAAAAAAAAACATTCTAAAGAAATGTAACCAGTGTAAATGAGAAGTTAAAACAGAGAACTGAAGGTTATTTGATTGTATGTTATATGCCAGTTAACATAAATGTATTGTTTGCATGTAGGCTGATAAAACAGAAATGTCTTTTTCGGTGATGATGGAGAACAAACCAAGGTCCATAAATCAAACTGCTGCAAAGATAAAGACCAAAATTCACAGTAAGTATGACTTTGCTTTTTGTGTAGGGATGGGATTTGTGCCTTGATTCTGTATTATTATATGCTGATTTCATGTTCTTGAAATGAATGTGTAATCTCTGTAGCAAGGATTGAATGTTTAGCTCTTTTGTTCAGTTTTGTTATTATTTTATAAATGTTTGGTAACAAAAAAAATAATATTTGCAATCTGAGAGGATGTGATATTCAGAAAGAGCAATTCACTGATCTGATGATTAAAGTTTCCTAAACGTATTATCTTATACAAGTTATTATTTTGATTAACATAAACTGTTATTTTATACATGTTAAATAATATGACTAGGAACATACACTCACCAGCCACTTAATTGGGTACACCTTGCTAACACTGGGTTGGACTACCTTTTGCCTTTAAAGCTGCCATATTATATCTGATTGTTGATTACATAACTGTGGTAATGTGCAGTTGAACAGGTCTACCTAATAAAATGGCTGATGAGTGCAATTTCTGTAATATGGCCCCTTTTTATTATTATATTATTTATCGATTTAGTTTGTGTTTGGCAAAACAAATTTTGTTTGTTTGTTTGGTTCTAACATTGCTATTGGCCATAGTTGCCAATTCAGCGACACACACAAGGTTGCATCTATATACAATTTCATCTCAATACTAGTTATATATGTATACTTGGGACAGGCCAATTTAGAAACACCAGTTAACCTAAGACATGTCTTTGAACTATGGGAGGAAGAGTATCTGGAGTAATCCCACACAGACACAGGGAAGGCATCCAGACATCACTGAAAGGACCCAGGCCGCTCCACCCTGGCTTTAAACCCAGGACCTTCTTGTTATGAGGAGGCGTTGCTCCACACTGACCCACTGTGCTACCCTCAGCAGAACTAATGGTCATCATTAAGGATCCAGTATATTATTGGATCAGATTCAACACATTTATGTGTCTGGTGATGCTATGCTGTGACCACGTGTGGTGTCTATTAACGTAGATCTAATTATTTGTGCGAATATAAGATACTAACTGTCCTAAACTTGAACATTATCACTGATTTCTATTTTATTGATTGCCAAGGTTGTGATTTGGTTACTGCAGCTGGATTGTCAGTCTAGAGATGACAGCCTTGATACAAGTATAGTGATAAAAATTAGATCATGATGCATATTGTGTATCAGAGATTTAGTAATATACATTTTTTTCCATTCCAAGACATTGCCCTGTAACGTAGCATTGGTTTTCATAGACATATTTTGACATATTGTGTCTTGTCTCTCAGATACATCTTCATTTTTCAAGCTCTCCTTGAAGACAAACAATAAGGCCCTTGCCCTGGCTCTGGCTGCCCAGAAGCAGAAAACCAGACAGATAGAGGCAGATGCAATGCGTTTACAGAAAGATGTTCAGAGCTTAAACTTTGACCTTGCTATCCAGCGTCATAAAAACAAACAAATGGTGAGTCTCAGGATTGAAGGTCAAACCATAATACCATCTTTTGCTTCTTTTTTGGGTAAATAATTTTGTTAATGGAGGTTGTCAATCCCAGATATCTAGACTTTTAATCAACTGGTAAATCTCTCCCCCAGTCGTTGACTGAAAAGGACATTGATCAGACATTGACAGTCATATAGTCTTGTTAGACTGTTTTAATCTAAATATAAAGGAAAATTTCATAAGAAAACTGCATACAAACAACACATAAATGCACCAGAGATACCACTGAAAACAATGTCCAAAGCCTAAACTTCTATACATATCCCAAAACTTTATTTTCCTTTGTAAAGGGTATTCCAGCATTGCGAACAACACTGAAGATCATTCAGATGAAAACCAAGACTGGGCGAATTATATAGTTATAGGCGTGCGAAAATTCTTACAAACAACATTTACAGCTTCATATCATACACAAAGATGACAGCTGTAGATGGGTTTTCAATGTAGGGTTCCCACAGTTATGAAAAAAATGGGCAGTTAGAATTTTGAACATTTAGAAGTATGGATACTGACTATTTTTGTTGATATACCTTATAAGTTTAATCTTGTAGGATCAGATTTTATAGTTGATTCACTTTATACATCCATTATTTTATGCATCTAACTAACATTGCTCTAATGAGTTGCACATTGTCTTATACACCTTGATCAAAGAAAGTCAGTTCAATGCAGCTCAGTTCAGACATTGAGTGCAGTAATAATTGCAAGTAAACATTAATTGTTGATCAGTCCTGCACATTGGTTTGAGGAATTTTAGCCCATTCCTCCATACAGAACAGCTTCAACTCTGGGATGTTAGTGGTTTTCTTCAAAGAAGTACTTTCACAACATTAATTTTGGATTTTGACTTTGACTTGACCATTCCAAAACACTAACTACCTTCTCTTTAGCCATTGTTTTGTAGAATGTGTTTAGGACCGCTTTCTTGGTGCACTACCCACATTTTATTGATATTCACTTCATTAACATTGCCCTAACATAACCTTTTTTTATTTGCTGATGTAATTCCTAATGCATTTTTCTACTTCTGTTATACACGGCTCAAAAATAGGGGATATTTCAAAATGTATATGAAGATTCACAAATCACAGGAACTGCTGGACAATCTGATGTCCATGCCCCATCGCTGTCAGTGTGTTGTGGCAGTTCTGGGTGATTATACAACCTACTGAACAGTCAATGTGTGGCACTCTAATCCAGTTTGGCATGCTCCTGTTGACGACCATGAATATATCAATTGCTACTCAATTATCATGATAATTGAATTTGCATCTAATTTGCATAATCAAACAACTTTCTTTTGCTTTTTTGATGATCTTGTTTAATAAAATAAAATCAAATGCTTCTTTTTTAATCACTTCATATTTATTTAGAAATATTCGATTTTTGTGAGCAGTGTATTTGTAGCATTGTGACATGTTAAAGGTTTAGTTACCAACCCCTAAAAAGTGTTGTAATTTCCTTTGACGTTCTAAAAGATACATGTTTTTTGTTTACTTTTTTATTCGACTTATAGTTCACTATTTTACGTGAGTTTTATAACAACTCCATCAACTGTATGGCCAAGGCAGTGGACCTTATTTCCAATGAGGAGGTAATGGTGCATTTATTATTCTAATAGTTGTTGCTTCTTTGTGAAGCTATATAGCTAAATGTATTTTCTTTCAGGGAGCTGATATCATGGACACAGAGAGCTCCAGAGGTAAGAATTGTTATTAAATATTCTACAAAACAACCAAACACATTTTAATTTAAGTGCTGTTTTAATTGTATTTAAATTTCATGCCGCATTTCCAGCACACTGGATTCATATTACCTGTCATGGATTTCCTTATCAGATCCTCATTTAAACCATAGCGTTCCAAGCGTTGTGTTTCCAAATTTGCTCATGCACCATGTTTACAACTTTGTTCTCTAATCTCCATGTATTTGTTTACTGCACCTGCTTTCTGGCTCAGCCATAATTTTAACACTTTCCTTTGTCTTTGTTTTTGATGACCAAAATTCCAGTGAATTTTCAAATAAAATCATTAAAGTCATTATATGCATTTCTTGGTAGACAGTAGTACTGACATATGTAAACACCTGTATTTATTTCATGATTTGACATTTCTATGTAGGCTGTGTTCTTAAGGTTCATTTATTGTATTTACAGATGTTTGTCAGGCTGAAAAAAATCTAACTGGGCTGTCACTTGAGCTAAGGAGCAGAAACAGTATATCAAAATCTGTGCCGCAAGAAAACACCCAAACCTCAAGTGTAAATTTGCCTGTGGTGGAACATTGTCAACGCGGTGATTCTTCAATCAAAAGCAAGGAGCACTCTCTCAGTTCGGAGAAAGACCACACAGCTCCACCAAATACTTTGTACGAGTCGGAAATGGAGATCACCATGGTCGACAGTGCTGCTCAAATAGTCACAATTCAGACCAAACCAATAATAAACCATGATGATGATCAGAAAACAAACAAATTGAGTTTGTCGAAGAAAGGAGAGCGCAGTATGTCATCATCTCATGAAGCAACAATAGAATCATCGAATTTAAACGATGCTGTGATTGGATTTACAGAAACAACCTCTGACAGGCAACACCTAACAGCGAAGTCTGCAAGCATTATCACTTGCAGTACCGAAGAGCATCCCACAGGTCCACTACACGGAGGAGAGGAATCACTCCATGCACAAAGAAAAACTTATGTGACCTCTCGTATTCCTAAAAACAAGCGTTCTAATTTTCAGAAACCCCCTGCAGAAAATCCAGATGGCATAATCCCATCACACTCTGGTGGTTTATCTAACACTGATGATACAGATGACTTTTTTAGTGACCAACAGGTGCAAAATCAAAGAAAAAGCAAGAATATTTCATGTGAGGGTCATATTTCCAAGTACAAAGGCACTGAAAGTGAAAAGAATGCACAGGAAACCCAGAACGAAGGTGTAAACCTCAGGAAAACATTTGTAATTCCACCCAAGCCAAGACTGAAACAGAGCAGAAAATCCAAAAAATCTATCCCATGTATGGAACAGAAACTAACTGGGAATGAAAACCTCGATTCAACTGATGTTGCTGCTATGGATCTGGTCACTGATGTCATGGAAATGTCTGCAAACACAAAACATCGTCGCAGCAAATGGTCAACGCACAAAGATCACAATGCAGTGAAACGCAGAGGAACATATGTAATCCATACTAATCAGCTGTCTGATTGCAGTGACATTCTAAATGACAAAATATGCCTTCAAGTGGATTCTGAAGAAATGGCAAATACCGCAGCATCAAACTGCAATCAAGAGTTATACTCTAACAATTCTTTGACTATTGAGCAACAGAGGGTGGAGCAAGATGGCTCCCATATGCTTAAAAACAGACCTTTAAAACATTCCAGCAATGCCAATGATAATCTTTCAGAACAAATTTCTGAACTTTCATCATTAGGGCACACAAAACCCAAGAAAGCCAAGCTAGAGATGAAAAAAGCCAGAAAGAAGAATATTACAACTACAAAAAGTTCAACAGGGAAGAAACAACAACAGTGCAGTTCTCTGGCAACTAAAACACAATCCAGCAGCGTAAAGAAAATTGACTCTTCCACAAATGCAATAAAGCCAGCAGCAGAAGACTTGCACTCTGTTGGTACTGATGAAGCCCTTAGTAGGGAATTTAACCAAGACGGAGGATGCAAAACCAACGTACAATCAAGACGCTTGGACCACAGTGATAACTTGGGAACCAGTTACGACCCTGATGTAAATAAAAAAGATGGCCCATGCTGTACGAATAACCAAATCCCGAAGAACAAGTCCAGACAAACCTATGTTGTTCTGTCTGGTAGCAGTTTGCCAGTAAACATGAAGGAAAACGCACTGGTTTTCAACAGTAGCTCTGAAGACAGTTTACTTACAAATGACAAGGAGTATTCTCTTGTTGAGGACAGAAATGCATTGTTTTCCCACCATAGCAAAGATAATCAGTCAACTCCAAGAAGACTAGACCGAGTCATGCAGCAGCAGAAGGAATTACTCGGCGAGGAGAGGCCTCCATGGGAATCCCTTAGTTTTGAGTCCAACATGAGTCTTGCATGTGATAGTCCTGTGAGTCTTCAGAGAGTCTCCTGTGATAGTCATCAGAGGAACTCACGAGACATTTCCTCAACAACTATGCACATTTATGAAGAAACTGGGTTAAGCATGACACACAAATCTCCAGGTAATCCTAAAATGTTTTAAAGCACCTAAAGCTCCATGTACACACTCAATAAAAAAAGCCATGCAAAAATGACAAAATGCCAAGCTTTTAATTGTCTTAACAACAAATCATTAGCTTGAAATGTGGTGTGGGTGTAATTGATAATTACCAAAGCTTTATGTGTACTAGCTTTCAATTATGGAAAGCATTTCTGCAGTATGTACCTGTTCTCCAAAGCATTGACTGCTGTTTCACACTTAGGCAGCTTACCAGTAGCAGTCCATCCCTACTCTGACACCTCTTTCCCCATGCTTAACCATGGCAGAGATGCAGTCACCTTTTACCAGATTTTTAGAGACACCTCTCTAGATGATGACCCTAACTCAAATATTGAATTATCGCAAATCAAATAGCGAATTATCACTCTGCTAAACCAATCAGATTTTCCAAACTATTTAAAAAAACAACAGTCTAGACACAATTTGCATAAGACAGCTTTGTTAATTATTTTACTTACATTTACATTTATGACATTTAGCAGACGCCCTTATCCAGAGCGACTTACAACTTATACAGTCTTACAATCCAAGCAATTGCGGGTTAAGGGCCTTGCTCAAGGGCCCAACTGTGGCAGCTTTGCAAAGGTGGGATTTGAACCTGGACCTTCTGGTCCAGAGGGCCAGTACCTTAACTGCTAGACTACCACAGTCCTACCACAGTAGACTACCACAGTACTTGAGAGTATTATTTTCAGTGGGCTTTTTTTCCTTGGCCTGGGAGTTTGTTTTTCACCTTGACATATTGTCAGATCTTTGTTTGCTTTTTATTTTTCCTTATGAGATTTCTTTGTTTATATTCTTAAATTACAGACGAGAGGGCAATGAAGAGCCTAACTAACACAAACCTGACGGCTGATGCACCCGGCCGATCACGCAGGAAGGCAGCACCTATGTCTTATAAGGAGCCTCCTCTGAACTGGTGAGCTTTTATTTATTTATTTATTTATTTATTTATTTTTGGCGTAGCATTACCCTAAACAGCTCTGACAGTTTGTAACTGTTTTTATGTAATTTCTCCTTTTTTGTTGTTTTCTTGCAGTAAAATGAGGCGTGGGGACAAGTTCTCAGATACCAGATTTTTAAGTTCTCCACTGTTTAAAGACCAAAGGAAGAAGCATAGTAAGAAAAACAAACCACTAGGCGACACTAACTAGCATTTTAGTGTTTTACATTGTTATTTATGTTCTGATTTATTGATTTAACAATAAAGTTGTCTTTGTTTCCTTTATTATGTAGTAACGTTGTCAATATATACCTGTTATTTTTATTTATAATCACTTACACAGGCTCATGTTGAGACTAGGAATACAAAGAAATATCCTAATTAATGTTTAATTCTTAATGAAATCATAAGCATAAGTTTAAATGGTTTTGGAAATTGTATGGGTCATTCTGATTATATATATTAATTTTCAGTAAATATCACAGTGAAATATACTTTTCATAAAGATTTTACTTTTATTTAATTAATACAGCATGAACCCAAGACTGATATGTTTGGTCAACTTACCAGTAATTGAATTAGATAATATCCATTACAATCCATTCCTTAATTTTAGGACTGCAACACAATTCAAATGTTTAGGAATTTGGCAATTTAGGGCTAGTAGTGATGTTAGCAAAAACATTTATTTAATGCAGGTGATGCTAATAGGTGATTGTATAGGATTTGGTACAAGAGCAGTGTCCAAGAAAGGCTGTCCTGTTGTGGGACTGTCTCAGTACCCCTATCAAAGGTCATTTACAATTCTGTGAGGGTAGCATTAATGCAGATAAGTACACTGAGATTTTAGCGCAACTTACGGTACTTTCAAGACCACATGCTGTATACATTACAGAGACATAACTAAGAAAGAAGAGGGTACTGAAGGTCAAAAGAAATGGCAACATTAAGTAATAAATGCCTTTACTGTTTTTTACATTTTATATTTACAGCATGGTACTTACACCTGGTACAGTCTTACAATTCAAGCAATGGTGGGTTAAGGGCCTTGCTTGCTTGGGCCAACTGTGGCAGCTTGGCAGAGGTGGGATTTGAACCCTGGACCATCAGGTCCAGAGTCCAGCACCTTCACTGCCATTTCCGTCCCACCGTACTGTACATAAAATATGTATACTTGTATAAACATATGCATACACAGTGGTATTAATTATAAAATAGTTCACATGGGCAACAGTATCAATAATACTATGCCTACGAAACATAATAGCAGATTTGGAATTGTGACGTTTGTTTAATGATGTTAGCTATAATGGTCTTAAGCATTTTTCTTTTATTTTCATTACCTGTAACCTTGGCTTACTTATCATGCCTCATAATGTAGAAATGTGCACTTTGATACTGTAGAGAATGTTTATAGGATTTATTATTCATTTGGTGATATTTACCAATATGAAACCTCCACTTTTATCTTCGAGTAAATTATAACTCAATTGATAATATGTCTAATTTAACAATGTACACATCGACAGATAGCACCACACATTTGTCCGTAGAGTTCTAATGTTTTGGGTTAGGTAGAGAAGAATAAATGTGTCATATTGAGGCATTGAGATGTTCAATATAAACCATTCTACCTAATGCCGCTGATTGTCAATGAAGATTTAATGCCTGTATGCTTTTTGTAATCACACTTTTGGTATTTAATGTGAAGAGGAACTTTAGAAGGGGAGTCTACATACTTTTTATCATATAGTATGTCACGTCAGGCTTGTTAAGCTAGCAGGAGGATGTTTAGTGCTTCTGAATAGCCAGGAATATTCTCAAAAATATGCTTTTTTTAAATGTTATTTTAAATATTTAAAAAAATATAAAGTTGAATTTGTTTTTGTATTATTATGCCTGATATAAGTTAAATGAGCAAAAAGTGTCCTACATTAACTCATATCAGCCTTTGAAATACAAGCCGCTTCTTTCAAATGGGCTATGAAATTCTATCTCTCTATTGGTTGCTATGTTACTTAAGTACTGAAGTGACTGTAACATGGTGAATGAATAATTGAGAACCACTTCACCAGAGACCTAATGTTGCCTGTGTGCGGGAGTGTCCGTACTATATTTTGCTGTAATACACTCATCAATCAATTTGTACATTTCTTCTGTGTGCTTGTTCACTTCAAGAAACCTTGGTGAGTTTAAATGTATTTTTGAATGTAATTTGTTTGCAGTGCTGCTTACTTTTATAACCTGTAGGCTGAGATGTTTTTGCACCTTCTGGTTTGCCTGCATCTTTACAAGCAGGTACCTTTGTTGACCAACCACTTGGCTTTCTGGAATCCAGGTCAAATGCTTTGTTCACTTTGCATGTAATTGGCAAGACCAGCTGAGGTTTCAGGTTTATGTTGTGTGTAGTATTGCTCTTGGAAGTTACTAAGGGACAACTGGAGAATTAAATAGCTAAATTCAGAATGTTGGTTTTAAGTGTACCGGTAAACATGATGTGTTTCTTTTTGTTGTAGCAGATATTGTTGAAAAAGTTCTACTGATCTTGATTGTGTTGTTGGTTATGTGAAACATGGAAACCAGGAGACTGAAGCGAGACATTGAAAACCTGCTGTGAGTCACCGAAAAACCCTTATAATTCCTGTGATTGCACAGTGGTCGGAAAGGAAATGAAAAATTGACGTGGGCTTGTCAGTGTACTTTCACTTGCATTTGATTTAAAATAGTTGCTACAGTGGACATTTATATTACTTTAATCAATGAAACCTTTGTATGATTGAACTATTAATACCCTGTTTCCATTTACAAGTGGTCAATATATTGGACAAAAACTCAGGGAAAATGGATTCGATCCCAAAGGAAAAGGCTCTCCCCTGCTGGATGATCTGGTAAGATGTCTGTGGGAATTTAGTGTATTTTTTTAAGTAAGTGGTTAGCCTTAAATACAACAGCAAATCAGAAGACAGTAAACATTCCCTGGATGGGACACATTTGCATCGCAGTGGTGGGGGACATTTCAAGGAATGTAAATCTATTCAATGTTCCTGTGTTTTAACAGGCTCATTATGATTTAGCCATAAGTCTGGCTTTATGTTGGCTAGATGAAAGGTATGGGGAAAGTCCAGCTGAGAACAAGCTCATGTGAGTACTGTGTTCAGTACAGACATTATGATCACTAAAAAAAATGACTGCTTATCGTTGTTGCGTCATCAATGCTTTGCTGCTTTACCCTTGCTGGCAGATATTTAGCTGTGAACTGTCTTTGTAGAGGAGTCACCAGTCCTAGTCACAGTCTGTGTCCTAACCGACCAGAAAGAGAAGCTATGATCCTTTCATCCTTTGCAGGGATGCTTTTGGTAAGCTTGGCAGATTGATCTGTGTTAAATATTCATAACCACTTAAATTTATGAATGCTGTCATTTATTCATTTCAGAAAAGCTTGCCTGTAGATGAGATCCTGTCTCTGTATACATGCAAGCCGTCTTCCACTTGCACTCATCCAGACACTAAAGTAAAGAAAGTTTTCCTTTTTCTATCTTCATTAAAATGTTTGAAATCAAACTTTGCCCAGTCCAAATCTCTGGACTCATCGATACTTGTTTAGTTCTGATTTGTATTCTGTATCATGCTTAATGTTATCACCTCATTAATTGTTGGTCTCCAGCACTAAATATTTGTCATCCGTTTGGACTTTTGTATTCGTCCGTTTTCTACAGAGCAACATCGTTCACCCTTTCACGCTGTCCTACCACCCACTTGCAATGCTCAGTTCATTTAAAGCAGTAGACCATTCCAGAAAACACAGTAAGAACTGTGCATTTTGCATGAACCGATATGATCTTTTTTGTTTTATTATCTGTTTTGTTTCCTGTTTTTCCTCATACTGGCCTTCTGTGGGTTTTTTTTTTTTTTTTTCTTTTTTTACCAGCACAGATGCTGAAACGGTGGAACGCGTTGCGCAATAAAGCAGCATGTGCAGGACCGAAGAAATTCAAACCTCCATCCACAACACCCTCATCTCAGTCTTTGTTTAGTGTGAGTCCAGAGCTATCCACTTAAATGCATATGCAATTAATACCAACCCCAAATCAGAAAACGTTGGTACAGTATGGAAAATGCATACAGTGTACTTACATTCTTACAACACACAGGGTTTCTTTCATTTACTTTTATTTCATTTACCTAAGAAAATTCATGTTTTGTTTCTGGTAAATAATCAGTTAATCTAAAGCATGTCTTTGTGAGGAAACCAGAATACCCAGAGTAAACTTACTTGGACACAGGGAGAACATGCAAAGTCCACACTGAACCCAGGACCTTCTTACTGTAAGGCACCACTGCTACCTTCTGAGCCACCATGCCAACCTGATAAACCTGTTCTGTTGAAATTTACGTGGTCCACTGTGCCGCACTAAAAAAAGCAATTAATCACATTCACTGTTGGGTGAGTAAAGCGATTAAATATTTGAATCATTTGACAGCTCTGCTGTTAATTTCCCTTGCTGTGGTAATTTGTGGTGGGCAGCACAGTGATGCAGTGGTTAGCATGGTCGCCTCAGAGCTCCGGAGTCCCTTGTTGGTTCTGACCTCAGACTGTGTGAAGTTTGTATGTACTCCCGTATTCCAAAGACATGCCTGTTAAATTTAATTAATTTATTAGTTTTTAAAATTAATTAATTTAAATAATTGGTATTTCTAAATTGCTGTGTGCGAGTGCGTGCGCCTTATGATGGATTGATGATAATTCTAGGGTTGTTTCTGACCAGCACCCTGTGCTGCTGGCATTTGGAAAATGAATAAATTATAATTAATAATTAATTAATTGTTTTGGTAATCCAACTTTAAATGCTTAAAACCTGGTCATTTTGCAATTAGGCAGCTTTTTAAAAACTATTACTGAGTGCTTGAAATGGGTCTGTGCTCTGTTTTATACAGGACAGCGAGGATTCATTGAAAGAGGAAACAAAGAACTCTGAAGATTCTCAGGAATCAGAGCAGGATGAAGCAGTCAGCATTTAATCTCAGAAAATCTATTGTAATAACTTTTAAACCTAACAGTTCAAGGACTTGATTTTACAATTCATTGTTGTTGTTTTTTTACATTCTGAATTCATGGTCTTACACTTTGCAATTGTTCTTGCCATTTTTAGACGTGTTATGGTTTCTTGGATTCCAATCTGCACTTAGGATCTTGATGTTGACAATATGTAATGTGAAGAAATTTGTTACTGTTAATATAGAGGATGGGAGGCACTGTTGCTCAGTGACTAGCACTGTCGCCTCACAGCAAAAAGGGTTCAATCTGAGTACTTTCTGTGTGGAGTTTATGTCCTTTCATGTCCCTGGGTTTACTCCAGGTATTCTGGTTTTCTCTCAAAGTCCAAATAACTTGTTTGCGCTATAGTGCCCATTTTTGTGAGTGTGAGTGTTTGTGAGAGTCTGTGTCTGTCTGTGTGTGTGAGAGAGTGTGTGTGTATGTGAGAGTGAGAGTGAGAGAGAGTGCATGTGAGAGTGAGAGTGCGAGAGTCTCTCTGATGGATTGGCTCCCTGTATAGGGTTGTTCCTGCCTGGCGCCCTGTGCTGGCTAGTTACCGTCTCTCCAGCGACCCTATTCAGGATTAAGTAAATAAGGAAATGAATGAATGATTATAGTATGAAGGATGGATGGAATGTGCATGCTGCATAGTAAAATAATTATAGACTAAGATTATGATGTGGTAAAATGAAACCCTCCTTGCTATAAACCTTAATCCTACTTTGGCATGTTACTTTGAAGTACTGCTGTAGGGTAACAGAGGTCAATAATGTACCAACTGGATGTTTTACTTTGAGAGATGAGGACATTTAACTTTATACACTGGATCAAGGTGTTCAGCAGTTGTGCCAATGAGTCAAATCCCAGTGACAGATATTTTCCCCACTAGGCACTGATAGGGTTTTATCAGTGGTACATTATATATTTGTTTGGATGAATGTTCTTTCAGATTAAAGCTGTTTCGCAAATGAACCAATTTATACGTTTTAAAAGATACTTCTAACAATCTAGTCTTCAGTTGACATCATAAAATAATAGTAATTATAAAAAAAAACTTATTGACATTTTAACTAATTTCTTTAGTTCATAAACTTTACTTTCATTTAATAAAGATGACAGATAAGCCTGTGGTGTGGCAGTGTACGTGTTTTTTACTAATGTGTAAGCTGTGTTTTTCTAATTATTTGGTACCAAGTATTCAAATATGGAGGTTGAACCCAAAAATTTTATTCTTGGAACTCCATAATAGTGTTTCCCCCTGATCTTTATTGTAGTCTTTTTTTGGCATATCTTAGGCTTTTCAACCTGTTCCCCTTCTAAAAAGTGGTTTGTTGGCTGCTACCCTTCCATAAAGACCGTTCCTGGTCAAGCTTTTTGGACTGTTAAAGGGCCAGCGTGGCATCCTGATGAAGCTGCCTAGAAGCTGCTATTGCTCAAGTTTAAGGGGAGATCACACTAAATACTTGCCACTGTAGCCTAAAAAAATGTTTCTTCAGATTTTTTTCCTTTTGACAAATCTGGTCATTATACTATTATTTTACCAATGGTATAATTAAATGAATGCTGGTCTAATACTAAATTACTGTATATTCAGGGAAAAAGTCATAGAAAATTCTATTTCCTTTAAAAGTTTAGGAAAATCCATACATCTATATTTTCTTCTATGGATGTAATGCTCAGTTCATCTCCTGTTACTGGGATTATAAAATGAAGGTCAGGTGGTATGATTATAGAACAGTACCATGGACTAGCACCCTCTCCTGGGAGAACCCAGGCCTCTGGTAACATTGAAGGAAAACCTACAATGTGCCAGTTATTTTTTTTTTTTTTTTTTCTCTTATCCATAATGCCATACATCCACTATCTACAGTATATATTCACTCCAGTATAAATGTTCCTTAAAATGTCTTTTTTTGCAGTTATCACTCATGCACTCACAATCCATGCATTTCAGGGGTACCAGCCCACATCGGCAGCACA
Source organism: Parotocinclus maculicauda (assembly GCA_034780255.1). NCBI lineage: Eukaryota > Metazoa > Chordata > Actinopteri > Siluriformes > Loricariidae > Parotocinclus > Parotocinclus maculicauda. The sequence goes on along the minus strand of JAUZSU010172190.1, from coordinate 8,547 downwards.
GGGAACAGGCTGGAAACCAAACCTGAACAAGGCATCAGTCCATCACAGGTCACATTTAGATATCTCGCTTGACCTTACGCATGTCTCTGGAATGTAGGAGTAAACTTATGCAGACACAGGGAGAACATTCAACCTTTACACATGCAGTAGCCTGTCCAGGACTCAAACCTGGGTTTCTGGAGGTGAGATCATTTCAAAGAATAGAACCCTGCTAGTAATGTGATTTTATGACTTATTGGGCACTACATACGTTTACTACATGAAACATTCACTCACAGTACAGCACATTTTGTACAGTTTGCAAACAACATTTTAGAAGCCATGTACAAAGTATTAAACTCCCCATGCATTGCTTAATTTTTCTAGCTCTATCTCTACAACCTCACTAGTAGTGTTCAATGGGGCAGCTTTTGCTGGAAGCACTAATGATACTCTGGGCATTGTGCTCACCACACACATGGGTGTATTGTAGTTGTTGCTGAGTGAGTTGATTCTGTTTCTCTGGAAAAGGTACATTAAACAACAGTGTTGACGCAGAAAACATTGCTAACATCCTAGGTCCTTGTTTTAATTTATATTATTTAATGGAACTAAATATTTGATCTTTTAACTGTTTGCTAATAGATCATGTGTCAACTTTATCAACAAACAGACTGTGGTGTAGGTTTCATTACATCCAAGAAGGAAATAAACCTGATTCCATCGTCAAACAATTAATAAGTGGACTCGGGTGTAGCTCCTGTTTGACTGGAATAAAAGAATGCAGACATTTTTGCAGAAATTATACAATATACAATACCATATACACTGGAGCAAGTGAGTTCTCAGTAATTACAATATGAATAGCACTTGCAGAATCTGCACTTCATGTTCACTATATATATAAATAATCTCTTCACACAGGCAGAAAATAGCTACACTAAAGAGCACAATGGGAAAGGTATACAGACATGGCTGTACAGAAGTTTAGCTAGTCATTTTATTCTACGTAATAACGTTTTGTCTTCTAAACCTGCATGCCTATTATGCTGTTTTACAGTGTTTTTCATATTTCAGATCACTTTTTATGAAGACAAGAATTTCAGTGGTCATTACTATGAGTGCTGCAATGACTGTGCTGATATCCTCTGTTACCTAAACCGCTGCAATTCCATTCGAGTGGAGAATGGTTGCTTCATGATTTATCAAGAACCACATTACATGGGCCCACAATATTTTCTGAACAGAGGAGAGTATCCTGAATACCAGCACTGGATGGGCATGAATGACTTGATATCTTCATGCCGCTCAGTTCATATGGTGAAGTGTTGTGTTTCTTAAATAAGAAAAAGCCAATGCAGTTATTAATGTATTGCAAATAATTTATTTGATTTATCTAATAGACTTTATATGGAATGATAAACATTACTTAGATAAACTTACACATACACATTTTCTTCATCTGGACAGATGCAGGGGTCCTCATATGAAATGCACCTTTTCGAGAGAATGGAGTACGGTGGTCAGATGATAGACCTCACTAACGACTGCCCTAATGTAAGGGATACTTTCAACACAACCCACATCTTCTCCTGTAAAGTAATCAGTGGAAACTGGCTTTTTTTCGAGCAGCCTCACTTTGTTGGCAGAATGTACCTGGTAATGCCAGGAGAGTACACAAGATTCCGAGATTGGGGAGGTACGAGTGCATGTGTGGGCTCCATCAAACGCATCTTGTATACATACTAAGTTAGAAGTTATTTTAAACAATAGGGTTATATTATAAAATGTATTTTATAAGATAACAAGAAATTATACCTTAGCTATGCCTTGCCTTAATATGTACTGTATATATATTTTAACTACTTTATCCATTTAAAAACATTGCATTGAAATATGCAAATGTATTTTAGACCATATACATTTTTAAGTTCAAAACACTGGCTTTGCTATTTTGTTTTTATTATAACATGACACTGGACACTATAATGAACAATGGGGACATGTGTTGACAAATTCATAAAAGGTGGAATGTATTATAAACTTTAGAGTTTAACAAGGGTTAGTAGAGTGGTCCATATGATTGATGACTTACATAAAGCTTATTTTTAACAATAAAGTGGTGAGAAGTACAATGTAATTTAGTGAGAAATGGATTAAAAGTGAAAAGTAAAAGCTTACTTACTGTATTGTTGAACTTTGTGCACGAGCATAGTTGCTAAGCTAACTGTATTAACTTGTGTTCTGGAGCATTTAATTTCTGTGTTGCTTTCTGTTGGCTCTTATAACGGTTTTAGGATCATGATACTTTCCCCTATGACGGTGCATTTATTTGACACCCATTATTGAACTGTTGCCTTTGTTAAACCTTTGTTTTAAGAATATGCTATGTAATGAAGTACATTTTAAGGGCAGTAAAGAGCAGCAGTGTTTTTGGTTTTGAAAGGAGTTTCTTTGCATGTGGGTTGAACCTCATTAGCCTCACTGTTATTTAAAACATTCAATGAAAAATGTTTCATTTTGTTGTCAAACTATTGTATGACATCTGTGTAGAACACCAGCACTACACTAGTCCTTTCTTCTGACTGCGTGTCTAACACTACTTCTTTATTAAGTTATTTATTCCGTTGTTTATTATTTGGATTCTGTTCTCTTACACATCTGTCAGCATGTTGTAGTTGAGCCATGTGTGCAAACAACTGTTGATTTGAATGACAATACATTGCTTGTGCAAAGGACTATAAAAAGCTTGGAAAACATGGAGAATCTCTTCAGTGGGCACCATGGGCAGGGTACGATTTCAGTGGTACTTAACATTTTCTGTCAATTGTCTTATAGTTCTTGTGAAATTATATCACCGAGATGACTAACATTAATGCTTCTGTATTTTACAGATTATATTTTATGAGGATAGGGATTTCCAAGGCCGTAGTTATGAGTGTGGCAATGACTGCACAGACCTGCACTCTTATTTCAGCCACTGCAATTCCATCAGGGTGGAGAGTGGTTGCTTCATGATCTATGAAAGACCAAATTACATGGGCCACCAGTATTTCATGAGAAAAGGGGAGTATCCTGACTATCTGAAATGGATGGGTTTCAGCAGCTCTATCCGATCCTGTCGCCTGATTCCAGCGGTGAGCTCTGTTTTATTCTATATTAGTTGGCATTATCCAAAACTTAGCTTATTGGTTTACTACGGTGTTCAGTACAACCTATTTTACTGTATTTCTGTGGCGATTCCATGGCCGTTTGTGTTTAATATTCAAAGTCTGTTATTAATGAGTGAATAACAGTAAATAGGTGGTTACACACCATACAATGTGTCACAGTATGTCTGTACAGTTTCTCTTGGCATGTGTACTTTGTAAAAAGTAGGCAAGTAAAAATTTTTGAACCATGTGTTACAATGATCCAAAGCGCCTCAAAAACACAAAAATGGATAACTGATAATAGAAAAGTTTTACCTATAAATACTCCAGTTCCATGATCTAAACGAGGAGAATGCACAAGCAATGGATTTGGAGTTTGATGAACCTGGAGAGATTTTATATGGAGGAATGCTCTCAAATCCCTTGACATGTGTTCTCCGATCTCATTGTAGAAGGCTACAGGCTGTTATTTTAGCATTAAAAGTCTGCAGAAAGTACTAAATAAAGGGGTGTCAACAACCGTGGGAAACTGATTTTTTAAAAATGTTTCGTTTATAATAATATTTAGTTTTTTCTTTCAGTCATTATACAAATTCAGGGTATTATGAAAGCTTGAAGGGATAATCAGTAAAGAATGGGTTTTTAGGGCACTGTATTTACAGATTTCATGGTTTAAAAGAATAAACACTTTATGTCAGCTTTTTGGGTATCATATATTTTTTCTGAATAACACTTTCATTTTCTGACTCCTACAGTATCAGGGATTGTACAGATTAAAGATTTATGAGAAAGCTGGCCTCAGTGGTAATGTGATGGAGTTCGTGGAGGACTGCCCCTGTGTGCCTGATCGTTTCCATCACCGTTATGTTTACTCCTGTAATGTCATGAGTGGCTATTGGATTTTTTATGAATTTCCAAATTACAGGGGCAGACAGTACTTCCTAAAAGCTGGTGAATACAGGAGATACCGTGAATGGAGTGCTACCTGTGCTGTTGTTGGCTCTTTTAGACGAGTCACTGGTTTTTAGTTATTTGAACTGTAGTCCTTGTCAAGAATTAGTTCAAAATAGTTCATTAAAATATACTGTAAAACTCCTGATTAAAATATTTTACACACTGCATTGAGTAAAACTGCTTTTAATTTAGTATATTTATTAAAATCTGATTTTCGTTTACACTACCAATTGTATTTTTGTATCTAGTGTCATTCACTCAATGACAAAACAATTAATTACTCACCACAAAGTTGTTGGAATCGAATTAACTTATTATGTGTTAATGTAAGATCATACATTTAAAGTATTACAATATTAGAACAAAATATGTTTATCAGGGAAAACTGACAATTGAAAGGAGGCTGTAGTACCATGTTAAGGAAGCCTTGAACTTGGATACAAGGTGAGTTATGGTTGGACATTTGGGGCAAACAGGTTCTATATCACCTGTGCCACATTTGCCCACAGATGTTGCAGCTGGGCCTGGAGACCTTGTACACTCACAGGTTGCCAAAGCTGGTGTCTCAGATGGTCCCATAAATTTATTTGGAGATGAATTTGGTGACCGGACATGCCAGGGAAGTGTTGATGAGACATTTCTGGGAAATACTTGTTGTGCTTGGGCAAACAATGATCCTGCTGAAAATACCAGTTGGAAGCTCTGCCAGTAGCAACAAATGTCCTGCACATATCGCTGAGCTGTTAGTGTTAAAGGCCAATTATTATCTGGCCACTGTAACATGAATATTAAATTTACACATACTTTTTCACTTATCAGTTGTTGTTTTTTTCTGGTGCCTTGTGTAGTTAACTGTTTTTTGTAGGTGTACAGCGTATAACATATTTAAACAAACAGAACAAAACTGTGACACAGAAGAACTTTGAAAATTTAACAGAATCTGCATCTAACATGAATTGACAATAGTTCTACAGGGGAAAAGTGGTCCTGTAATGATTTGTCAGAGATTCTAGAATAATTATTTCTGAATTAATTATTTATTTATTTTTAAATGAATCAAGGCATCAAACTGCTTTGTACATTTCATACAATATCACTAAGCAGATACATGCACTTTTAGGAAATGCTTAACTGTTTGCTCTTATGTAAGTTTGCATGACGACCTGTCAAAGTTGTTGTGTTCAAATGTATCAAATATTTTATTCACTAATGATAATCACATTGTGTTTTATAAAACAAGACCAAATTTATTCACTGTTGTTTTTATTTGGTCATAATAGACATCATCCCTTTTTTCTCCAACTACCCCAGACACAGAATTAAGCCAAGACCTTGTAACACACAAAAAGACTACAGGGTTTGATAAGAGCAGCACTTTGTAACAGACACAACACAATTGCATGTATTTTTGTGCATTTATCATAGTAGTCACACTAATTGTCTTTTTACTGCCCAGCATAGTGCAGTATTATGCGCAGCAATAGTAAGACACTGTTTAAACTAAACAGATTTCAGAGTGTTATTTATGTATGTTATGGCTTATAGTTAAAATTATTAAACTACAGTTGTGTCATACTTTTACATTCGCTTTTACATTCACATTTATTTCGCACAATAGCTCCCCCTGATGGTTAAACATGATTCAAATCAGTGTCTCTACATGAAGAAAAAAAACTCCACAAAGCACCACGTTTTTTTTTTATTGTGACAGTTGTACGGGTAATTAAATATATTAGAAAACATGCCAGCTAATAATCAAAAGGCTTTGTCACGCTTCCTCATCTAGTTTATTAAAGTCCAGTTCCCTGCACACTAAAGCCTACGCTCTGGATTTGCCCTGAACCCTTTTGTTTGAGATTGAGCATCCAGTCCCACTCTGTGGCTGGCCTGACATTATGTAGTAATGAGTGATAAATGATTAAATATAAGGTTCTAAACCCACAAGAACATGCTAATGAGAAGAAAAAACAATATACATACAAATGGATGGTTGTGTAAAAAGCAAAGCACAGTGATTTCGCTGGCCAACTCAACACCCCACATAGTTTAACCAATACAATATAATGGAGCAGACCATGTTGATGACTCAGGAGCTTTGTCAATGCCCAGGACTTACCTCAAAGCTACCCTACCGATGTGGCCTATAGAGGAACAAAAATGCGGAAATGTCACGTGTTTGTGTACACTCCAACAACAGCGCTTTCTACACAAAAGCCTACAGTAAGCTCACTTCTACCCCCTGTATTTAGGATTCCATTGGCCTCCATTACAGCATGGGTTCCCAATCAGGGTTTGCAGGTGAACTTCAGACTGACCTTTTCTACCTATAAAGATTATATCCATATAGTTCAGTAGCCAAGTGTTTCTCTTCTAAACATCTTATTTTAAACCATGAGTAATATAATGTGTATAATACAGTATATTAATATGAGATGGAGTTCTGCTCTAACAGCTTCCACTTTAAAGTTTATAATAGATTTTAAAATATGACTATAAGGACATTGCGCTTTATACCACTTGAAAGAGCACTTACCAAATTGCAAATCATATGCTTAGGCTTCTTGTGTTTCTGCTTGGGAATGAAAGCCCTGATAATCCTCACAATCGCTTCTAATATTTGTGTTTTTCAAGTGCAATCTTTTCAAGATAAGCAAGTACATCAGCTAATAACTTACTGGACTATGCAGTACAAACAGAGCGGTACCATATTGTAATATAAGTATAATATAAGATTGTAAGGCAAGACATTCAATTGAATGACAACAGCATATAAAGGTAAGGCCAGACTTTTTTAATTGCTTGTTCCTCGGATGTCCCTACTTAAAAATATACTGAGGAGGGAGGAAAAAAATTAAAAATAAATCTTTATTTTTCAGCACTTTTCAAGGAAAAGGAATCTCGAGGAATATGTGGAATCAATACAAGGAAGGAGCAAGGAAAAAAAAAAAAAATATATATATATATATATATATATAATTTTTTTTTTTTTTTTATTTATTTTTTTTTTTTTTTAATTATTATTTTTTTTTTAATAAAATTTATTTAACCTACAATTAAATTAAAGTGAATCTGAAAAAAAGATTCCGGAGGGCAGAAAAAGCTAAAAAATTAATTAATTAATTGTATTTTTTTATTTCAACCATTGGTGCTGCGGCGGCTCCACGAAATACAAAAAAAAACCATCAAATATGATCATCGGCGGATCCGCGAAACAAGCAATAAAAAAGTCTGGCCTTATCATGAAAAACATGATGACCTGAGGTGCTGAAAAGGCAGCCTGAACTCACCAGTACCCATTCTATCACAAGCATTTGTCCACAGAGGATACAGGGTTGTATGATTTGTTTTATTGTCCATGTTAGCAATGGGTATTACTGAAATACACTGCTCACAGAGAAATAATTTTTGTGAGCAGTGTGTAGCTGGATTTACTAGTTATACTGTTGACCATGCTGATTTTTTCTTTAGCTTCAACCAGTTAACAGCAAAACAAATGTTTCTGACTCATTTAACAGTGATGAACTCCTTTAATTTCTGGTTAAAATTTCAAACTATAGTTTGTATCTACTTCATCGATATGTATATTATTCTGTAAGCAGGTTTGATTAGTGAATATTTATATAGCAGGAGACCTACAGTACTGTGCAAATGTCTAAGGCCACCATTAGATGTTTTAACAATGGTATATTGAGCACACATTTTTTGCTGAGTCTATTTATTAGAGTACAACCAGAAAATACAGGGAATTTGTATGCAGTATTAAAAGAAATCATAAAAAACAACTTCCATAGGCTACAATGGCAAGCAATTAAGCTGTGACCTCCCCTTACACTTGAGAAATAGCAACATCTGGCAGCTTCATCTGGATGCCAAGTTGAACCATTTACATTCAAAAGAAGCCTGATCAAGTATGGTCATTTTGGAAGGGTGGTAGCCGATAAATCATTTTTTTGGAAGGGGAACAGAGAGAAAAGGCTAAGATATGCTAAAGCTCAGAAAGATTGGAATGAAGATCAGTGGAGATGAAGTGACAAATACATTATTAAAATATTTGGACCCAGTCACTGACAAATTGTTATATACAGTCGAATCCGGTTAATTGGACCACCGGTTAATGGGACCAGCTGCTTATTTGGACCAAATTCTAAAGTACCGAAGAAAATCCTTTTATATACGTGTAATGTTATTATCTTATTTGGACCAAAATTCCGCTTAATAACATGAGAAGCAAATAAGAAAAAGAAGCCACAAGTCACTACTGCAAACACTCTAAGCGATTTATGGGAAGATTTTTGGGATCCCCGGGAGAAATTATGCTTTAATTAAAGGTCAGGAAATCCGAAAAGTTGTGTTGACAAGAGCAAAACCAGCGGGGGGTGAAAACACCCACCACTTTCTTGATTTTGTTCAAGTGCAGTCAGTCAAGAGAACGCGTCAGATCACACTGGATAAGTTCTTCAAA
>JAUZSU010172179.1:0-13084 GCA_034780255.1 Parotocinclus maculicauda | reverse complement strand
TGTGTGTGTGTGTGTGTGTGTGTGTGTGTGTGTGTGTGTGTGTGTGTGTGTGTGTGTGTGTGTGTGTGTGTGAGAGTCACACTGATACAGATAATGAGCACAACGCGTGTTCGGTTTGAAGCCTTTGCATAAATAACGAACAGTGGAATCTTCTTCACAATTGTGTAATCTAAACGATCAGTCATGTGTCCTCTGAGCGGATCAAACGAAATAACGGAGATCACGGTAAATCAAATTCAGACAATGTCTCATGCCATATATAATAAGCTGTAAAATGCAACAGAAGAAACCTACATAAGACAACGTTTGAAGACTTTAAAAGGTTTTAAGAACATGCTTATGAACTTATGAAGCATTTGTCCTAAGAACCTTCAAGCTTTTATTTGAGAAAGCTTTTTAAATTCTCTTAAAGGTTTTTTGAGCATTGCATTTAAGAACATTCTTACAAACTTCTTAGTGTTTGTCTTAAGAAGCTTTCGTGAATCTGGACCCTGATTTTTAGAGCCACAAAAATTAGCTCCCTGCAAAAATGAAGACTTGACCTCATGAAATGACGCAACAAATATGTAGAGAATCAAAGAAAAAATCATTTTTGCCCCTAGAAATCTCGAAGGGATTAGATATGTACCCTTTAGGGCATTTTATGGCAGAATTTTTGTAGTTTTTTTTTATCTCCCTCAAATTTGCAGCAAGGAGTGCAGGGAGGACTTAAACAGGAACCGATTGTCTATGTAGAAGCTCTAGAGTTCCACTACACATATCCCTATATAATGGGTGCTCGGGGGACTGGATCTCAGCTCTGGAGCATGATCAAGCCACAAAAACATCGTCCCTGCTTAAGTCTTGACCTCATTAACTACAACAGATATGGAGAAAAAAAAATATTCAAAAATCAATATGTACGTTTTTGGGGTGCAGGCATGGCTTTTATTGTCCAAGGCTTCAAATTTTACAACAAGGATATAATTTCTTACTTATAAATAAGGCTTTATAATGTTTAAAATATTTACACACGATATTCTAATTTGTACAAGTCTATCCATATTGTCTTCTAATAGTTCTGCCCTTTCCTTGTCAGACTCGGAACTCTGGTACAGGTCTATCCTGGTTGAAATCTACTGGCTTCATAGCAGATGCTACATATTTCATATATTTAATACTAGCTTTGGATTTTGATCTGTCAAGCAGATCCCAAGCGTGACCTTTTTGTTCTCTCCAAACCACTGGAATGGTGAAAAACGTGTGGCGTAAACCTTCAGCCCGTGCCTTGAGACGCCTGACCCATGTGACACAACAATTATTTGGGATTCGACTTTTACGCCGGTCCCCAGCCAAAGTAATTCATAGATGAGGGGTGTGAAATCACATTTTTCGAGTTTGAATGTTGTCTCAGCCCAGATGTTGCAGAAAGAATTTGTTATTTAAAACGTTTCTTGGCAGTGAAATGGAGCATGGGGGACACTTATTATGCCCAGTTTGAACCGATTAAAAAAGACACAGCACTAGAGGAACTGCTGCTTAAGAGTGGCTATGTTACCTGTGTGGCATTTTGGGTTGGTGCTGCAGGTACAGATGTTTTTGGGAGCAGGAACTGCAGTCCTTTTGGTTCGAGCATTATGGGGGCCACTGTTCTCGACATGTATAGTTATTCCTAATAATGAGATAAGAATAACCTCCCAAAAATGTATGAGACAATCAATTAAATAAATTGTTTTTTGTCAGGCTTTAGCCTATAAAAGGCAGGCACCCTAACATCTATGGCTCCTGATATTTCTGTGTGAAATCCTGAACCTGAGATGTTTCATGATTTTTCTGGTCAGTTCATTTGTTCATGAACATCCACTGGGAGCAGGAACTGCAGTCTTTGTGGTTATAGCATTAAACTGATCTAGTAGAATTTTTTTATAGATGTTAATTTAATAATTAAGAATAATTAAGAACTGTTACACTATGCAATGTAAATTTTATCAAATGAAACATTTATTGATGTGTAATGAGATTCTGTTATTGGTACTGCAGCCAGAGAAAATTTTCTTTTGTGTGTGTGAGTGTGTGTGCGTATTATTCATTCACGGCAGTGTTATTAAAGCAGTGTAATGTCAGGCACATGCTGCCATGCAGTTCAGGTATTAATAATAGATGAGCAGAGAGCAGTGAAAGGAGCAGAAGCGCAAATATATATATATACACAATGCATTCAGAAATGCATTCTTTAACCCCTTTTTTCACATTTTCTTATGTAGAGACCTTGGGCTAAAATAAAATAACAGGTTTTTCCAATTAACTTGCACTCAGTACCCCACCATGAAATGTGAAAACATTAAGTTTATTAAAATAGAAAAACTAAAACATTGCATTGCTGTAAGTATTGAGACGCTTTACTCAGTCCTTAGAGGGTAGCACGGTGGCTCGGTGGGTAGCACCGCTGCCTCACAATAAGAAGGTGGAGAGACCTGGGTCTTTTCTGTGTGGAGTCTGCATGTCCTCCCCATGTCTGCATGGGTTTACTCTGGGTACTCCGGTTTCCTCCCACAGTCCAAAGGCATGTGTGTTGGGTTAATTGGTGTCTCTAAAAGTGTCCCTTAGTGTGTGACTGTGTTCATGACTTTGTGTGTGTGTGTGTGTGTTCTACGATTAATTGGTGCCCCGTCTAGGGGTCTAGGGTTGTTCCTGAAGATATTGAATGAATTAATGAAATAATAATAATAATAATAATAATAATAATAATAATAAAAAAGACACATCTATTAAAATATGGCAAGATGTATTAGTGGTATTAATTTTACCCCTCTTCAAACTTTGAGGGGGGCATGTAGTACACCCCACCCTCCCAAAACTGCGCCTGTGGGATAAAGTCATCTTCAAGATGTAAATGTGAATGAGGTTCTTCATGCGAGAAGCAAGATAGGTAGCAGCTCTCTCCATATTTGGAGGTCAGTCTTCTCACAAAGGCAACATATCCTCAGATAAATCTATTCCTTAGTAAAAAAAAAGGATAGAGAAAAAGAACAGGGAACCAGATCTATATGCTTACAATAAATGGTTATTATTTTAATGTTACACCATTTTATGCAATGCTTAGGAGAGGCAAGTTTTGATTTAAAACATTGTGAGTACACATAAAGAAAACTTTAATAAAAAATGTAAACTGATTAATGTAAAACTTTGTTAACATTTCTCTCTGGTCAGGTTGTGACGGCCCTACCTCTTTCACAATGACAACTTTAATGCAGTCAAGCATCAACAGCCTTCAAGTCCCAGGTTACTATCTTTACCATTTCTTCTTTACTATCTTATCTTATCTTATCTTATCTTATCTTATCTTATCTTATCTTATCATCCTCGTACCACTTTATAACAGTACATCTATCCAACAGATTACATACACAAGCGCTCTCAAACATTTCCCAGCAGGTTTAATGGTTTTTAATACCTAGATTGATATCTCTATCCCTAGATTGCCTAATTAAGTCCAACTGATTAATTAGTCTTGGGTGTACTTACAGCTGAAATATATTTAGCAATTAATGAAAGGATTTGATCTTATCAGGGTATTTGTCAGTTCCAGCTATGAATTCTACATATTATCTCGAGCTACATGATTATAACAGGTGTAAATATTAACCAGGTAATTTCAAGTCACTAAATTACCAGTAATATATTTATTTCCCATACCCAGAGTAAACCCATGCAGACACTGAGCAGACATGCAAACTCCACACAGTCTGAGATCAGGATCAAACTGGAGTTGCTGAAGTTGTCTCAGCTGATCTCAGACTGTGTGGAGTTTTCATGTCTGCCCCGTGTCTGCATGGGTTTACTCCGGGTACTCTGGTTTCCTCCCACAGTCCAAAGTGCAACTGATTATGCTACATTATACTGTATGTGTGAATGACTATTTTCAAAGTAACCATGTGTATCAATGTAACCTAGGGTCTGAATAGCCGTCAATGCTGAAAGCAATGTTAAACAAAACAAATATTCATTCATTATCTTCCGCTTAATCCATACGGGGTCGCGGGCCAGACGGTGCCCACCTGGCAACTCTGGGCGCAAGGGTAGGAACAACCCTAGATGGGGCACCAATCCATCGTAGGACACACTTACACAGTCATACACTAAGGGCTGCTTTAGAGACACAAATTAACCTAACACACATGTCTTTGGACGGTGGGAGGAAACCGGAGTACCAGGGGTAAACACACACAGACACTGGGAGGACACGCAGACCCAACACAGATAGGACCCAGGTCGCTCCACCCTGGGATTGAACCCGGGACCTTCCTAATTGAACAAAAACTTACCATCGTTGTTAGGTTCATTCATGAATGTAACTAAAAAGGCTGACAGTAGCATAACCAGTAGACACCACCATATGACTCCTTTAGGTTAAATGATCTTACTAGGAAACTCAGTTACAGGTCATCTGTTAAATCTTTAGGACCCTTTTAATTGTAACATCGTCCCAAAATGTATTACAGAGAAGTGACTCCATTTCATGATGCATGACAAACTGAACAGACAAACTGAGAAATAATTTCGCCAAGGACTATCATTTTAATGATTATATAAGTAGCATTGTATAAATCAGTGGAAGCTGTAACATGCCTTGTTGGACATGGGTGTGCCTTTCTCTTATCTAATATCCTTTCTGTGCTACGTACATGTGTTTAGCTCTGATAACATTCCAACCGTACTAATGAGTGTGTGTGTGAGACTAATATATTCACATAGTGTTCATAAGGCTGCATGTGGGAGTGGGCCATTAATGATGCCATAGCACCACAATGATAGAGTTAGCAATATGTAATTCGGAGCTGCAAAAAATGGCTTCTTGAAACGATCCAGATTTCACAGTGTCTGCATCAAGCTGATATGTATCTCTCTTCCGTAAAGGGACGAAAACTTTCCCAGCGTACAGAATACAGATAAGGCCTTTCTTATGGCTGATGCTTGGCACGGATAACAATGATGTGATGGAGAAGTGCTGACATCCTGTTATGAAACTCTAAAACACTGGTACTCATGCCATATATACCTCTATAAGTCACAATACTCAGAAACAGGTTTAAAAATGATTGGTTTGGGGTACTTCCACGTGTTTTAGGCTGAATGGAATCGATATACTTTCGCCATATGTGACTGCAGTTCCCAAATTCAAAGCTACAGCTAAGACTGTGTATGAGACTGTATTCACGGGGTTGTATTTCAATTCACAACAATAGAGCAATGCAGTAGAAGGTACTTATGTTATTATGCTTTTCCTACCGTTTTGTGGTATCCATGTATAATCAACATCCGTTATTATGGGGTTAACCACCAACCTGGCAACACTAGCCAGCCACTCTGGAGTTTCTTGCTCTTTTTAAAAATATTGTTCTTGCATCAAGAACAACGTTGTGTGGACAGGACCTCGTTAAAATCAGTTTTAGCTAATACAAAGGGATTAATTATACAGATGTAGATTTTTGAAATGAAACATGCACTGAATAGATGCAGATTATGTAAAAAAAAAAAATACTGGACCTTATAAGTAAAATCATTACCATTTTTTAAATGTTCACAGCGTTATATTTAAGTTTCTTTTTGTACAAAAGTTATGCATAAAATGCTGCAAAAAAATGTCTCCACATCTGAAGAATGTGGTGCTTTCACTAATCGTGATCATGCCTCGCAAATAGGACGATCCAAGGCTCAGCAATAATGGACGTTTTCTCAGATTTGTTGGTGTCTTTCCAGTCACAGGGTTTTCACTGGGCAAAAAGTTATATGTTATTCCAACACGTGTATAGGAATGACAATGCAAAATTGTGTTACAATGTATATGGGGGTAAACTAGGTCTACATTTGGATAATTCAAGTTTGACTGCACTAATTTATGTCCATCCATTTCTCCAATTCTTGCAGGTGAGGACGGATTAATGTCTGCATCTCCAGCTAACTCTCCTTCTCCATCCAGGAATGACTGCAGTATTGCTCCTCTCACTCCCTCCCCCTCTCCGGTATGACTACACACATGAATCTAAGACCAGGTGCCACAGCCACATTTTTGTTGTTAACTATTAAGGTGTAACGCTGACACTGCTGCTTTAAGGCCCAGTAACAGCAAACCATGGAGCAGAATCTACATTTGCCTGCAATTAGGTGTCTTTACTTAGTGCCTGTGTGGGACTTTGAGACCAAAACTCTTGAGCTAAACCTGTATTCTTCATACACGCTGCAATCTGTGGTAGGATGAAAGCCCATTTGAACCAAAAGTACACCTTTAGATAGCATTAAGAAAGTATGCAATCCAGAACCGCACCCTAAAATACACGACCAACCTGGAATGTTCTTTTCTATAAATGTGGAACATCAGGGAGAGTTGGAGGAGATAAAATGGGAGAAAAGAGAACAGGGAGGCTGTTTATATCTGTACCAGGCACAGCTTCAGATCTATTAAACTCACCCCTCAAATTAAAGTTTCAGATTAAAAGTTTAAGATGACCATTTTTGTCCTACATAGATGGACTCACGTAGCAGACTCCTAGACATGGACTGCATGACTCCTGGAGAAGTACTCCACATGTAGCATTAACAAAGCAATGATTTCAGCACTCCCCCCTATTCCCAGAAAAGAATGAGAACCAAGAGTGAAAACCATTTGACCCAAAACTCAAGTACAAAGGGGCAGCTGTTGTTGATCATACAGTGTAAAAGTATACGGCCATCATGTCACTATTAGATGTATGGCCATAATATCATTGCCAAAGCAGCACAACTACTGGAGGCCTAAGACTTTTGCACCAAACTGTTTGTTATTAAAACACCTGTGTACATGTTCTGTTGTGCAATTTTCCAATTAGCCAATCATGTGGTAGCAGCCTAGAAAATAATTCATACTTTATTCAACAAGGCTGCTGATCAACTGGGAACATCATGTAGAACAGTTTCTAGATGTATAGTGGGGTGCAGAAAAACAGAGTGAGTTGCAGTTCTGTGAGAGATTTCTTAGGAGAATGGTCAAAACTTTTTTAAGACTGGAGAGTACGAGAAAATCAAATAGTCACTTATTACAAGAATGGTAGTCTGAGAGTCTCTGAATGGACGGTGGTAATGAATGGTGGTAATGGTCAAACGGCGTCGAAAATGTTTGCTCAGCACACAGACCCTAATACTAGACATTCTCTTTGGTGTTAGATTGTAGTGGTTATGGTTTTGAATTTGTCTGATTTAGTCACATATTTTCAAGTTATGTTGACAAGTGTCCTTAAACTTATAACAAATTAGTCAAGTCAAGTCAAGTCAAATTCATTTCTATAGGGCTTTTTACAATGGAGCATCATCTCAAAGCAGCTTTACAATCTTATATTATCATAAAAGGCCAATCCCAAATTGAGCAAGCCTAGGGCGACAGTGGAGAGGAAAAACTCCTTGAAAATAGAAGGAAGAAACCTTGGGAGGACCAAGACTCAAAAAGGGACCCGTCCTGTGCTTAGCACAGTGGCAACCTCTAGGGAGTTTGCATGTTTTCCTCTGTGAGTCAGGAACCAATCCCCCGGAGATACCGAGGCCAAACTGCACACACTGATGGGTGGAGATGGGTCCTCTAAGCATAAATCCATAAAAATGTCCGAGTTGTGGTGAAAGATGACTAATCAAATGATCTAGATAGATGAACATAATAGAAAAAGAAATGAAGAACCCAGTAGGCCATAAATTACAAGTCACAGTAATAAATGAAATTAAAAAAACTAGAGGAAATGAATTAAGAACAAAACAGTAAATAACACAATAGGAAATAAACTGTGAATCGCAGAAGTAAATAAATCTAAGACGTAATAAAATAAATGAAGAATTACAGTGGAGAATAAATGAAGAATTACAGTAGATCATAAAATAAAAAAAACATAATAGAGAATAAAAGTAAGAACACACTAGAACATAAAATTAGGACACAAAATAAATAAATGAATAATTACAGTTGAAAAAAAAATAAAACAGAATTAAGAACAACACAGAAAATAAGACAATAAAAAAATTAACATATTGGAAAATAAAATACAAAAATAAGGGGAAAAAATAAAGATATTATTAGAAAATAAAATAAAAGAACATAACAGGAACACACTAAAACATATTAGGAAACACCCTATAATTAAAAAAACTATAGAATTAAGAACTAAATAACATAATAAAAAAAAATGTTTTATATTAAGTTATATAAAGTTATATATTTTAGATAAAAATTCTATAAAATGAAGATCACAGTAGAAAAATAAAGTAAAAGCAAAGTCAAAAATGAAGTAAAAATCACACTGGAAAATAAAACGAATTACATTGATAGAAAGTGAAAGGAAGAAAGCAGTTGAAAAATAAATGAAGACATAATAGGGTTGATGAGAAAATAAGAATGACAGCAGAAAATAAATATAGTGCACAGCGAAAAAAAAAGAAAAGAAAAGAACCACAAATAATGAATCTTATAAAAAAATCAAACTTAAGATAATTTAGCTACATAATTTAAGATAATTTAGCTAATTAATTTAGATATTTTTTAAATGTGCAAGGGCGTGTGCAAGGGAACTCTGATTGTAGGAATCTCAGAGGTCCAGCATTGGTGCTCTTTAAACCATTGTGTGTTTGTAGGTCTGTTGTTTGTCTGTGGCGATTGTCCGGGTTTGCCATGACCCGCCATGTCTTTTGAGAGGCGCTCTTAGACCTGTTTTGGTCCGGCTTAATCAAAGAAACTGCTTACTTTACTTTGCTTTTGCCGAACAAACTCGTTTAAACTACCGAGTGTTGCTGTGCATTTCCGTTTCTGCGTTCACCTGAGAGTCGATCCCACCAAATGAGGGCAGATTTGTACTGGAGAAAACTTTCATGTTTTGTTTTTTTGTTTTGTTTTGTGGGGGGGGGTTTATTGGTTTGCGTTGCTTGCCATACTTTAACATTGTTTGGCGCTCTATTCAAAGGACCCATGCATTAATTTTTTAGCATGCGACGGCTGAGAATCCTTAATCGTGTGCTCTGAGCTGAAAGGAACTCGGATGAAAGAGCGCGCTTCTCGAAATGAGCGCCGCGTTCAGTAATGGAAACACTGGCTTTGTTATTCCCTTAACTAGCAAAAGAAATGCAGCAGAAAATCGCTCTGATGAAAAGGCGTGTGCTTTAATGTTCGCTGCTGCTCGGGCGTGTGCATAATAAGAGACGAAATCACACGAATAATCGGCCTACCGTCTCTTTAAACACAGTACAGTAGCATACACACTCTCTAGCCATCTTAAAAACTTACCAGTGCGTCCTCAAGCCATTTGGGAAGCTCCGAGGCCATGTGAGGGAGTTACTGGTTGGTTCCTCCCGACTGTTACTGAGATTCTTTTTCTATATCTATTTCTGGGTCCAGATTCTAATTCGTCTAGACAGATCATTAATTAAAATGGGACTGTGGTAGAATAGCGGTTTAGGTACTGGACTCTGGACCCGATGGTCCAGGGTTCAAATCCCACCTCTGCCAAGGTTGGCACAGTTGGGTCCTTGGATTGTAAGACTGTATGAGTTGTAGGTCGCTCTGGATAAGGGCGTCTCCTAAATTCCGTAAATGTAATGTAAATGTAATTTATCATAATAATCACGAATGCACTATATAGGCAAAAGTATCTGGACACACAAAACTAACGGGCGAACTGTGAGGAACAAAGAGGATTCTTCATAAGCGACGAGTGAATGAACTGTACCTAAGCAGCCCGCTATGGAAGGAGAAAAGTGTCAAAAAAGAGAGGAGCCGTGTAGGATGACGTAATTTCCAGTCAGTGTATACTGTATAGACATCATACGGTCATGCCCACTAAATGCTACATTACACTACAATGCTACACTAAAATGCTACAGCTGGTCAGCTTGTATGTCAGTCGTTTTTCAGAAACCAGACTCTATGATTCACAAAAACACCAAATTCACACCACAACTAACATAGGGTTTTAATGCATAACACAGGTAAGCATTAGTCTCTCTCGACTTTGCTGCTGCAGCAGCCGTCACTTTTTCGGAAGTGTATTTGCAGTAGAAGGCAGAACATGACTTTGAAGTCAGGCACTGATGTTGGACTGACTCACCGTTTGCGTTCCAGCTAATCTCTCTAGAGTCTGATGGATTTAAAGTCGAGGTTCAGTGCACGTCTGCCAAGTTCTCCATCACAGTTGGCATAACCATTCCTGTATGGACTTTATTTTAAGAGGGCGGGACAAAGTTGTCAAACAGAGCGGCGCCGACGTTTCCCCTTTGACGATGACCCGTTTTGTATGCTTCACAATCCTTTGGTCATATAACCTAGATAACCTGGTCCTGTACTGTAATTTGTTCGTTAATAGAGTTTTTACTCTTAAAGGTCCAAATCAGTTTTGTTCACGTAGCCCTTTTGACAGCCGAGCAGTGTCTTAAAATGCAGCTTTCCAAAACGAGGCACACCCAGCACAACAGTGGCAAGGGAAAAGCGAGCAAAGGCCAGTTAATAGCCTGGCCTGCATATATGGCTTAACTGTTAGTGTCCCACGTATCACTACTGATCTTATCTGATGGCAAAACAAAATTGATTCTCGCACCTCGAGGCCTTCATGCTCGAACCATAGCAGTTTCTTGTTCACAACACCACCGCATGAAAGTGGTGCCCGGCTTGCCGCCTGTCAATGGCAGGACACCTAATGGGTGTTGTGCCATCACATTTCCTTCTGCCAAGTACCCGGAAAGGGTTCGTGCTAAGATGGGTGTGTATTGAACATCCCTGGGTGATGGAAAGCAAAACTGTGGGAGCTGCTCGTGCTTGTCGGTGGATCGAGCTCCTAAACGCCTAGGATCAGAACGGTCCACATAATGGGCATTTGGTCAAAACGTCCACCCTGCTTCACTGTGAGATCACTCAATGCGCTCCCTTTTCAATCCTGTCACCCTTGTGTAATACAAGACGGTCACAGAGGCATGTCTAGCATTTTCACCAATAGGTATACTACCCAAGAGTAGCCTCTAAGGACCTCTTTGTAGGGCTGCGAGGGGGAAAATTTAATACCCTCTTGTGGCCAAATTCTGCAC
Source organism: Parotocinclus maculicauda (assembly GCA_034780255.1). Taxonomy (NCBI): domain Eukaryota; kingdom Metazoa; phylum Chordata; class Actinopteri; order Siluriformes; family Loricariidae; genus Parotocinclus; species Parotocinclus maculicauda. The sequence goes on along the minus strand of JAUZSU010172179.1, from coordinate 2,020 downwards.
CTGTAATCATGGCCAAAGCCGAGTTTTGCAGCAATTCCACATTTCTATCTGGCTGCGTTCATTTTGTCGATGGGTGTTCTAACGATTGATTAAAAAACGAGCAGCAGAGAATATCTCAGAGCACTAGATGCGCTGCGTTCGGTATGAAATCAAAATGTGGTCAGAAAAGTGTGGAGCGGACAAATTGGGGTTAATCGACCTCGCGAGGCCGTATAAAGCACTCTGCATTGCATAATAAATCAGCGTTAAAATCCGCCTGCCGATCTGAAGGGATTCTGTAAATCTGACAAGGACTCCTTGCATAATTAGTACAAGTCAAGCGGATATATGATATATTGTCAAATTTCCACGACAGGCTCCGAAAGCGAGCAATCTGACTTCATCAGTAGGGATTTCACATAATGTTTTTTTCTAGAGTCTCTCACAGAAACTCGGGAAATATCCCCAGTCCGGATTCTTACAAAACACCAGCCCAAAGCCTGTAAATCAGGCTTCCTTCCCCACCTCACCTGTCAGCACCCTATATAAATCTAAAGCATCCCAGCCTGATGCGTTGTATTTTCCCAAGACGACTTTGCACTGGATCAGATGTCCAGCTTGAGTCCATTCCATTCTGTATCTGGCACCTACAGTCAGACACAGATGCTATAAAACATGGAGCTGGATCCCGTTTAGGGTCGCGGATCGCGCCAATCAGTTTAGCGTCCTGAAATTGATTTAGTGTTTGAACCTGCTCTCTTATCCAGAGTCCAGCCTGTTAAATAATTGAGACAGTGACAATTTTGAAACGAGGCTCTAAATAAACTGCACTGGTATTCATTTGGGCTCATCTATAAATAGTTTTGGATTCTGAGCTTTTTCGCAACTTGGCGCCAAACAACATTTTATTTAAAAAGTATTTTAAAAGATTTTAAGATCAAAAGAAAGTCCATTGGCCTGCTAAGCCGTATTATTTTCGATAATACAAGCTGGAAGCTCATTCATCGGAAAACTCCTTGGGAGACTCTGAACTAACTCGGAAAAACTGTGCCGAAACTCATAACGTCCTTCTCCCTCCGACCTAAACGAACTACATGGGTTTTCCGGCTGCTGCAGGGCCCATTTGGCCTTTCCGTCTACGGTGCCTGAACGTGAAGTGATTAACGGCGCTGTCCGTTGTCCTTTAGCAACGAGGGACTAAATGACTCGAAATGTCACAAAGAATCGCCACCACCTACTCGATGGCCTGTAACTTTGATGACCTGTAACATATTGATTACCCGATGCTTATTGTTCGGGGATTAGCGGCTAAAGTTCAAATCCCAAAGCTGCCTTGGTTCAGCCCTTAAGTGAGGTACATATCAGTTAACATATCGTTAAGTGCAGCGTGCAGGAATGCTGTTCTGATGTCTGACTAATGCAGTTTCCTAACAGGAATAAATGTGGAAATGGAAATGCACTTATTATGGGGAAACGAAAACCCTGCGTATGAAACCATTAACTAACGCCTTAAGCTACTGGACTGGCAAGGAAAGGATTTTCATTACAGATATTTTAATTCCAGATAATTATCTGTGTGAATTAGTAATCAGTACTGGACTTTATGTGCTCTTTGTGTCTAGGACTGGACCTACAATGTAAATTCTAGAAGTAGACCTACAATGTAAACTCTAGAATTGTACCTACAATGTGTACTCTAGGACTGGACATACAATGTGTACTCTAGGACTAGACCTACAATATGCCCTCTAGGACTAGACCTACAGCGTGTGCTCTAGGACTGGACATACAATGTACGCTCTAGGACTAGACCTACAATATGCACTCTAGGACTGGACATACAATGTACGCTCTAGGACTAGACCTACAATATGCACTCTAGGACTGGACATACAATGTGCACTCTAGCACTGGACATACAATGTGTACTCTAGGCCTGGACATACAATGTGCACTCTAGCACTGGACATACAATGTGTACTCTAGGCCTGGACCTACAATATGCACTCTAGGACTGGACATACAATGTGTACTCTAGGCC
>JAUZSU010172168.1:0-13084 GCA_034780255.1 Parotocinclus maculicauda | reverse complement strand
AATCTGATCCTGTCCATGCCTTATCACAGTCAGTTTGTTTTGGCAGTCTTGGGTGACCATACACCTTACTGAACAGGTAATGTGTGGCGTCCAGTTTGACCTGCTTTTGTTCATCTCCATGAATATCTCATTTTGGTTTCTGATGATCTTATTTAATGAAAATATAGGCTTTTTTAATTGCTTAATATTAATTTTGAAATATCTTCTAATTTTTGTGAGAAGTGTATTTGCTTGACATGCTCACTCATACTGGGCCACTGTCAAGACACCCGTTGATCTAGGGCATGTCTTTGGGATGTGGAAAGAAAGCAAAATCTCAAAGGAAACCCACACAGATATGTAGAGAACATGCACAATCCACACAGACTGCAAAACCCAGGTCTCTGTAGCTGTGAGGTGACAACCCCAAACCACTGTGCCACCCTACATGTACGTATAGACCCACATAATTCATTATTTTAACATGAGATTTATTAAGCCAATGGTTGGGTTCTAAAGCTATATTATGTTGAAAAAGCCTTGTAAAGTACCAGAATCTGAATGGATAATAGACTGTTCCAGTGAGAATATCATTTTCTTTTACCCTTGCACATTTTAAACAGCCCAATTGTTGGTCTGTCAGGTCTTTGTAATTCAAGACGCTGCACTAAATCAGTGCTGCCATTAAGGCTTTTGGCACAGTAATGTTGCCTGGGCATCAGCTGTGGTTAGCTATAACAGATGAATCATTTTATTTAGGATTATCAAAAAAGTTTACACATGGGAATTACCATATTCCAAATCTTAACTGACAGACTGTGGTTAAATGCAGAAAAAGCTTATGCCATTTTAAATATAGAAATTAACGTTATGTGTACACATTTCTAAAACAATTTATGCTTGAGTTACTTAAACTTGTAAGTACTGAGGAGCAGTGGCATATTAAATAAAAGTTAAACTATAATTTGCATGTTTATTTAGGACACTAAAATGATTCATATTCAGTTAATGGGTATTACACATGGCTTGTTTATTGTGGAAAAATGGACAATTCCGAATGTCAGTGTCTCATTAGTTTATTTAGTCAATTTTTTAAATAAATCAATTTTGACTAACATTGCCCTACCCAGCAAGGGTGCTTCATAACAGTATTATATCATTCAGTGTAAAGTACATTTGTGTGATTGTGTCCCATGAAGATGCAAGATTTATTCTATGAGCAAAACATTTATAGAATTTATGAGACTTTTTTCTCCAGAGCGACATACAGTGTTACCAGATACAAAGCAAGAATGTATGTAGGTATGTGAGCCAGCAAGCTAGATCAATAGATAGCTAGATCAATAAACAGAAAGATAGATCGATAGTTAGACAGACAGATATGTAGATTTACAGTGAGACAGACAGCTAGATAGGCCATTAGATAGGCAGATAGAGAGCAACAGTATATTAATAGACAAGGGACTAGTTAGATTGACAAATAGACAGGGATCTAGAACGATGGCTAGAAAGACAGACATCTGATAGTGTTAGACAGAAAGGCATGTAGACAGACAGCTAGATCAATCAATAGGCAGACAGACAGACAGCTACAATGATATTTAGGCTCAGATTGATATTTAGACAGCTGAATGGATCAACAGACAGCTAGATCAATAAACAGGCAGCAATATCAATAAACAAAATGCATGTAGTAATGTGAACCAGCCAGTTATAGATCGATAGACAGCTAGATTAATAAACAGACAGATCAATAGTTAGACAGACAGATACTTATAATGGCGATTTGGCAGTTAGACAGATAGACAGACAGCTAGACAGAAAGGTAGACAGACTACAGAGAGCAAGATTGATAGACAGGGAGGTAGTTATACTATGGCTTGAAATACAGACAGCTAGAGTGTTAGACAGAAGGTCATGCAGACAAAAAGCTAGAACAAGCAATAGACAGGCAGACAGATGGCTACATTGATATTTAGACTCAGATTGATATTTAGTCAGATGGATGGATAAACAGACAGCTAGATCGATAAAATAGAGAGCTGGATCGCTAAATAGACAGCCAGATAGACAAACAGACAAACATACAACTAGGGTGATGGAAGACAGGCAAGCAGACAAACAACTTGACTGGTATATAGCTAGATTAATGGTTAAACAGGCAAACAGGTAGATCAACAAACAGACAATTTTACTGACTGATTCTGATTTTACCCTTAATCTGATTTTCTTTCTGTCTAAAGAATCTTAAATAACAGCATACAAAAACATTTTTGTTCAACTTTCCTTGTAATGGAAACGTACTCTTTATCGTTATCCTTTTTTAGCCTGTTAGCTGCAAATTCTGCATATTCAGCAGGGTGATCCTGTTTTAAAAACCATATTAAATTTGGTGTTCTGAACATTTATGTGATACTAGATCCCTATTTTCTCCTTAGCGTTGCACTGTATACATAAAGACTACTAAGAAGCACTAAAACAAATCTAAAATCTAACATTTTCTTATCATCAGCCTGTTGGCAAAGCTCATATAAACAAACACACAAGTGGCTGAGTCGTGTTTAAAGTTCCTTACATGAACTGAATTCTGAGTTAAAGTTAGTAAACGCACTATGCTGTTTATTCTGTTGCTTGTTCTGCTGTCGGTGCTGTGCACTGCCCAAGTGTAAATGTTTCTAACAAAGAAGAGGTCATATGAAATTAAATGGTATTCTTCGATTAAGTTCAATTGTTTCTGGTCATCTGGCACATCTGTGGTAAAAAAAGACAGGAAGATATAAGCCTGATTGATGTCATATGAGACTGTTAAAATACCTTCATAGTTAAAAATCTACAATGCACTCTATACAAAGAATGGCAAGGTGTTAAAATATATTGATGGGAGATTTTAAGAGAATTATGAAATGGACTGCCATTTGGAAATTAATTAGCAATGTCAGTAAATGTCATCGAGCCATCCATCAATCTCCAACCGTTACAGTTACCACTAAGCCTTTCTGCCATAATACTACAGCCCAGCAGCTCATTATGAGCTCATTCACGAAGGGATTAAGCAGTTTAATATGACAAAAACAGGAGGCCGTAGCTTCATGTTATGGGACTAGCCTTTAAAGTTGGCGAAAGCTGAATTTTTGATCTGGAGGAATTCTTGATTAGCGCCTGAAGTGAACAGGACATTCTAGGATCTGCTCTTGACAGTGACAGTGATGATGTGTGACAGAGGTACCGCTTGCGGTCGGCAGTGCCACACTTCAATGACATCACCATTTATAACAAACAGAAAAGGGTATATTTTACTTTAGATTATGTTAGTTGCAGAACAATGCAAAGATAGGGTGAGTAGTTTTTTTTGGACATTTTGTATAAGGTTCTTAATTATACCATGGCTAATTAGGAAACATGGTTAATTGCATAAACTTTGATGAAAAAGTGAAGACACATTCATGAATAATTGATGGCGTACAAGTGGGACTGCTTCACAAAAGTGTGTGATCATTATCAACTAAAGGGGCTATGCCCTAACAGTGTTAAATAGTAACAGTAAGATTTGTGCATCAATTGTAATGGGTCCACTAGGGGCTTTAGCCTACCCTGAACCCTGGTTTGAGTACTTAAGGATGGATCAGACACGATTGCCTGTGCCTAAGTGAGCAAGGACTGGACAGGAGATCATTCCTCAACGCCAAAACAGTGTCCCTACCCTGCCCTATGATGTACGAGTATAAGTGTTAGAGAACACCCCCTGCCACCCTGAAAACATATACAAAATGATTTTATTTGCATAAATATATATATATATATATATACTAATGTATATATGGGACTGTGGTAGCCTAGTGGTTAAGGTACTGGACTCTGGACCAGAAGGTCAAATCCCACCTCTGCCAAGCTGCCATGGTTGTGTCCTTGAGCAAGACCCTTACCCTACAATTGCTTGGATTGTAAGACTGTATCAGTTGTAAGTCGCTCTGGATAAGGGCAAAATGCTAAGGCTGGCAGGCTAAATGCTGTAAATGTAATGTAATGTAAATGTAATGTTTTTCTTTAACTTTTTTATTAATGGAAACCAACTCATTGCTAAACAAAGTAATCAGATCTTCTGGCTTGTCATTTGTTTTGTACTGATGTTAGCCTTAACCTTTTCACCTGTGTGGGCATTGTCAAATTCTGCATAATTAGTTTGACGTTGCTATTTTAAATGTCTTAATAAATGTGTTATTCTGAACTTCGGAGTTGTTTTGCTATAGCTTATTTCCCTATACATGTATCATATTGTAAACAACATACTGTGAGGAGCTAACATGCAGAAAACATTGCTGTATCCAAAAGAGTTCCCTCAGCAGTGCACATACTCCGTCATTAGTATTGCACTATATAGAGAAAGTCTATATGGTTGACTAAATAGCACTCAAAACACAGCCAAATTCAAATATTCGGCAACCAAAACATTAACATGTATCAGTTAGTAAAAGCACTTTGCTGTTTATGCGTGTTCTGTGTTTGTGTCGCTGTCGCCATCGTGCACTGTACAAGCTAAATGTAACCAGAACAGAGTTGATTTTGTGAGACTGTTTGACCTGTTCACCGGTTACAACTGATCATGCTAAAAGCCAGCCAAATGATTGATGCATTTATAGTTAAAACATGAAATAGAATTTGTTGTATAGAATAGATTATAAAAGTCTTTGCTATTTTATGCTTATCTTTCTGCACAACAATGGTGGAATTGGTGATCCTCTTACCATCTTGGCTTCTGAGAGACACTGACACTCTGAGAAGCTCTTTTTATACCCAATCATGTTGTCAATTGACCTAATTAGTGTTAATTGGTCTTCCAGCTGTTTGTTATAAGCTCAATTTTCTTTTTCCAGCCACTTATTGCTACTTGTCCCAACTTTTTGGGGATTTGTGGTCACTGAAACTTTGAAGCAACATATTTTTCCTTTAAAATGTTACATTTAATCAGATTAAACTTTTGATTTGCCATCTATGTTCTATTACGAATAAAATATTAACATTTGCCATCTCCACAACATTGCATTCAGTTTTTATTCACAATTTGTTTAAGGTCCCAACTTTTTTGGAATCCGGTTTGAAGAACAAAATAAAAAAAATGCAAAAAACACATCAATCTCTTAGCCCTAGACTATTTTATCTATAATAATAATCAAGGTTACATATACTGTTTCAAGACAATCCACACAGGAACCATGTTTCACATATTCTGGGCAGGGTCACAGGGGTGGGATCTGGAATAAAGTATATGGGACCAAAGCAGAGGTACATACAGGACAAAATCGGCAGACCACCTGGGTTTCATATTGAAAGTCAAGCTTGGGGCTCAAACCCAGGTTCTCACAAATTGCTATTTTCAGTAGCTGGAAATCCAGTCACCTGTTTGTTTATCCAGTTGCTGTCAAAGGATGAATGAATTGTCATTTAACTGATGTGGAGTTTTTGTCTAACGTTAGAATTTTTTTTTTCATAAATGAAGGCATATAGCTGTTTAAGCCACATTTTCACTGCCAGAGACACTGTGCCAGCTTTTGTATTTACATAATAAGGTCAGCAGTCTGCTTTAAAAGGGGTAAAGTGTCAAGCAAGGCCCATGTAGGATGACGTGGCTCACCAATACATATCATGATATTATTTTAATTGCAAAACTATATAGTACATTAATTGTGGAATGTAATATTTTAATTGTCTCACAGTTTTTAGACATATGCTTTCCACACATTTTATTAAGCACGCTCTTAGATCTAATTAAACCTAACTAATAACTCAAAAAGTTACATAAGCACCATAGACTGGTGCACTTTAGCACGACATAATGGTAAATGTTGCATTTCTCTATCATGTGCCATTAAAGTCACATGTGGCACATTAAAGAATGAGGCATTTCCCAAAAAGACACATCTGGGTGTCATTCAGCAGTATTTTTTCCCCTCTGTCCTCATTGAGCTGGAAAGGTTGAATCAAGCATTTGACAAGATTGCATGTGACAATCCAGCATTTCCTGAGGCTATGCAGGATCCTGTGATGTGTGAAAGGCAGATTTAAATGAAAGTTCAGAGGTGAGCTGGTGCATTTCTTCCAACTAATACCAACAAATTTAGTACAGTGTGCAAGCCGCAGAGTTTAATAACCATGTCTATATTTGATACCGTTTCTGGGTTGAGCCATATGGTGGAATGAGAAAGAATTATTACTGTCTCATGAGACTGAACTTCACTATATCTACGTTTGCCTACACTGCAAGTTTTCAAAGCTGTGATAGCTTGCAGTTGGACAGAAACTATGTATAGAAACTATTGTGGCCTTTATTAAGTTTTATCTGCTTTAGTGCATGAATGGATCAGCAAATTATGCTTGTACACATTGTTAATTACACATGTGTCAGGACAAGGCAGCTCACAGAGAGTGTTCTTTCCTCTTGGATCTCCTTCAAAGAATGCACTAAGCTAATACTGGCTACCGGCCCTCAGCAGAAACAAATAACATTGACGATTCTCTGGCAGTTCTGATGGGAATCATTTGACCCTGACATCCATGTGGACATTACTTTGACTCGTACCACTTACCTAAACATTGTTGCAGACCAAGTACACCCATTTCTGCAACAATATTCTTTTATGACAGATGCCTCCTTCAGCAGGGTAATGCGACCAGCCACAGCACAAAAATGTTAAGGAATGACAGAAAATGAGACAGGGTTTAAGGAGTTGACTTGGCATCGAATCTTGAGCTTAGTTTGTATGGGTTGTGGCTAGGGGTTGCACTTTTTACTAGTCAATTAATTTCATAGCCAAAACAAAAAAAGTCCTGGGAGGACCTTATTTTTAGTTTTGGGAGATTTATTTTGCGCAATTACGTGCTGATTGACAACAGCAATGGATGTGTCAAATTGTATTTGATATAACAGACATGCTCTGAATTGAAATTCCAGCTTCAGTGCTTCCTACACTTTTAAAGATGGCAATAAATGGATACAAAATAATACAACTGAGCAGTGTTTAATTTGAGCTAGATTCTGCCAGAACAAGATCTGGTGTTTCATCTGTACCTCATATCTCCAACTCGAGAACTTCTGCATTTTATATAGAAAATTAAATGAAAGTGGACAAATGGATAAATGACTTTTATTTACATTGTACTCATATGTGTGTAACCTCTTCCAAACTATCAAACAGTTCATTATCTTTGATAATGAAACAACATAATTATATCATCAGAGCTTGTGGACGGCGAGGTTTGGAAATTGATAGGTAGGATAATGTAAGTATTTTCCATTAGTATAGATAATCTATTTTGAATTCAGTATGAGCACTGTTCTGTTTTCAGGCTGGTTATTATTTTTACTTAAGGCACGCTTGCCGAATGTCACACTCTGTGTTCCCTTACCTACAAATTAATTCCACTTATCTTTCCTGAAGTATTTCCACACTACCTAAGTTTGATTAGCATACTGTTTTTAAGAAGAGCTTCTTTATTGTCTGCCTGCATCTTTGGTACTGTTTTCTTTTTCACATTTCGACTAGTCCATAGCCAAAAGTGTTGATTGGATTTTATCCAGAAAACGCTCACAGAAAAAATATTGCAATACACACGTTTTGTTATACACACGTTTATTTCCTTTGTGTGCATTGGAATAACACAAACACAGGGAAAAAAACAACATTGATATAATTTTCGTGCAAAACTTCACCCTCAACTTAATATTTGGCCCTTTAAAAAAATCACTGAAATTATAATAAACCGTCTTCCTTGAACCATTAACAACAAATGTTTTGAACTTTCTGTGTTAATAACTTTTAAACCACAAGATATATTGCAAAATAAATTTTTGAGGAAATTCTGGTCTTTGATATGCTACATTACCACCTTCCCACTGTAAAAAAAAACTTTCAGAATGCAGGCATGTTCTAGACAAAGCCAAAGATACCCCCTTCCACCATCCCATTACTTGCTGGGGTATTCAGTTATGTATTTATTATTATTAGGCTCCTGTTCATTTTGGTTAAAAGCTTACTGTAGGCATGTCTTATTAAATCCAGCCTGCACTAAAGCTATAGAATGAGCCCAGATTTAAGTCTAAATACGTACATTTATTTATTGGAAATTCCAAGGTAGCATTCAGACGACTTTATGACTTAAATAATGAGTTTATTTAGCAGCTACAAGGACAACATGGTTTAAAAATAGTTTCCAACTAATGAAAAAAGCATAAACAGACAATAACAGTTGTTTTGCATTTTTTCTCATTAGTTGCTAAAGCTTTTGTGCACGTTTTTGTTCTGTTTAGTACCTGTTTGAAATATTCCCACTTTCGACGCCTTGGGTATTTGAAAACATTTACAAAGCTCTTTACAAATTGTATAGCAGCTGCTGTGTCTGCGTGGGTTATGCCTAGGTACTCGGTTTCCTCCTACACTCCAAAGACATGCGTTAGGTCGACTGGCATCATCATGATCCTTGCCATGGATGGATTGGGTTTTCTTTGCTACCCATTAGACTCCAGGGATCCCACAAACTGAAAGCTTCACTGAAACGTGTGGGATTGTATTTGTGTAAACAGCTTTAAATATGCTATTCTCAATTACATGCAGAGTCTGTGTGTAAGTTGTGAATTTCTCTGAGCACACTGCTGCAGTTTAGAATGTCATGCTAATGTTATGCCATGCATAACTGTTGTAGAAAAGATTGTCTTTTCAGTGACAGTTGTTGTATTATTAAAGAAAAATAAGAAACCCTTTCATGCATGAAATGAGCGCAGGTTAGTGTGAGAGTTGTCAAAACCTGTCTTCTATATGTACACTCTTTTAGTGGATAATGGGATATACATCACATGTAGAGCTGACGAGCAGCGCCAGTGGTGAAACTGATGTGCATACATTTGTAAGGGGCTCACCATGCGATGTCAACATTTCACGTTCAGATGTGTCACTACTAAAGTATCCACTAAAAGATATGTGGTGCTTTTAACGCACGCCTAAGCTGAAACTTGCTTTCATCATTGGCTGAGCCTGCCAGCCTTTGCATTCCCTTCAACACATTGTCCTTAATAGATCTGACATAATGGACAGCCTGGTGCTGCTCTGTGCACTGTCATACTAGATCAGGCCTTATGCGAAAACCCACACAGAATCTAGACATCCCACAAATTGGGAAATATGATTGAAAGTGAGACAGAAGTGAACATCAATGAGCGCTCTCCAGATGATACTTCAAAAGAGAAATGTTGCTTTGCTAACTTAGAACTCCACCTTCCTCATCATTTCCTAAGACCAATGTTCGCTCAGTCCTCAGTTACTTTATACTTCCTTTATGAATGATTCAGTGTCTGTGTGCTTCCAGGATTTTTATTCTTGTTTGTTCACAACAGAAATATAGGTAAGTCACTAACTGCAAAGGTCTTAATAATCATAATACAATATAATAGATCATAAAACTATGTCCTTTAACTTAGGATGTTGCGTGTTTATGTGGTCAGTTTAACAGCCAATCAATGCTGTGGCTCTGTGCGTGTATGTGCGACCATGTTAATAGTAGATCGTGGAGACCGAATGTCCCCATGAGGATAGAAATATCTGGCATTTGTGGCATGGTAAGGACATCTTGCTGGTCCGTACAGGCCATTTTTTTCTACAGGAAATGCATATTTCTTAAAACAAACAGTAATTGTGTGAATAACTAACATTAGTAGTGTTTTTGTGTTTGTGACTTTTTGTGCAAGTTACTACTGTTTGTGTGTACGACTTCCAGCTACTTATTTGTAACAAGCTGTAAACTGCATTTATAAATCTTTGTTTGTTCCTCCACTACCTGCACACAGTGAAAGCTCAGAATATAGTTCCACTGTATTCTCATTAAATATATGAATTGGTTTACATTCACTTGTTTAGTCTCTGGTTTATCTTCTTTGTTGTTCGTAATACTGTCTATCAGTGCATTTGTGTCTTTAGTTAAACACGTAAGAAAGTGTTATGGCTTCCCCCTATACAGGGCCGTAGCTAAACAATACTGTATTTTCTACAATCACTGTGAATTTTCATACATTAAAAAAGGTTTAGCATGTGTATAACAGTTAAGACTTACACATTAATGTCTGGTTAATGTCCATTTCAGTCAACCGACTGTTACATAGAATGTAATGTAATGTACCCGTAGCTTCTAATAATGATCCTTTTCCCCTGGGGTCTTTGCTGTGTCTTGGTATTTCACATAGTGTGGCGAGTTAAAAAAGGCACACTTTGCTCATTCTGACTTTCTATACTGGATTAATCAAATTCAGGATCGCATTAGGTTCATTTCATCACCAGCAGCACAGTGTGCAATGTGCGAACCAGCACTTTACAGGGTACTAGTTTATCGTGGTCCACTTGAAAGAATACTCACATTGGGACACTCTAGAGACATCAGGTTACCTAATACTGTACTGCTCACAAAACAATAGGGGATATTTCATTATGAGATATTTCATTTTGAAGTATCCTTTAAGTTTTATGAGCAGTACAGATGTGGGGAGAACATGCAACTCTGCTGAAAGAAATCTGGTAGCAAAGGATAAACCTGGGATCCAACCCTGGACATGGCACCAGTCTATTAAAAAGCACAAATACATTGGGACACTTCAGAGACCAATTGGACAGTCAGCTTGGTGAAGGGATTCGATTGGAAATTTATTTAAAACATGATGGGGTAAAGAATTACTTAGTCATTTAGGAACATTGCGTAATTGATAAACAAAGGGTATTTAAATTTGGCTCATGTTTTGGGATAACAGATGGCCACATTAGTCATAACACTAAACCCCTTGTGTTTTAAACATTTTCTTTTTACGAGGTTTGTTATGATTACAGCACATTTGCATATATTCGTTGGCTTACTGCTTTTTGGATGAGTGACACTCGCAGTGATGTGATAATGCACTACCAATGTTTTCTGAACCATCCTCTTAGTGGTGCCACACACTCCACTGGCATTTTAAAGAGTCAGGGTGTGGAGAAATGCTGTGGCACAGCATGTACCCTCTGCAGAAATACGCAACACAGAATCTTCTTGGGAGATAGTAGGGTTTCCTCAGCCAGGGAATAATGGATAATGGGAAATTTTTTAATTCGGTCTATATTGCTTTAGCAATTAAGACACTCAGCAATAACATCTCAAGACGTTTGTGTCGCTATTAGAACTGTAAATGATTAAATACTTTTAACTGTAAGAACTTTCTAAACATGCTTTAATGGTCAGTTCATTGAGTTTCCACCACTCATTTCGATCACAATAATGAAACATGAATACAGTTGTGTAAAGTTTTGAGAATGGCACACATTTTGGTTTTCACAAAATTTGCTGCATCAATTTATCAATTTTCACGGTGACAATGTATGGTGGCACTGATCAACCATTTATCAAATTATTAAGAACTTTAAGGAGAGTGATGCAATTGCAGTGAAGAAGACCCCAAGAAAGTCAAGCAAGCATCAGGACCATCTCCTAAAGTGGGTGCAGCTACAAGATAGGGTCACTACCAGTACAGAGCTTGCTCAGGAATGGCATATGTGTCAAAAAGGGCAGCAAAAAAGCAAGATCTTTACAAGAAAAAAAAAAACATCAGGAACAGACTGACATTCTGCAAGAAGTATAGGTATTGGACTGCAGCTTATAGCCAAGTATGCCAAGGTGAATTGTAGAAGTCTTAAAGAAGAAGGGTCAACACTGTAAAGTGTAAGTCTTTGCTTAAACTGGATATATTTGTCAATAAAAAAAATAAAAACAGATAAGTGACTCCCCAATATTATGTTGGCTATAACAAAACTACTGGGCACACCCTGGATTATTGCTGGGTCTAAGAGGCAAGCCGTTATATCCATAACTGAATCATTGTGATCATCATTACGAAAACCTACTCGTAAACCTGGCTACACCCAATCATCACGTACAGTATATATGACCGATTAAGCTAACTGGACGCTCCATGCACTATTTCAGCAGGAATAAAAGCTCTGGTAAGAGCAGAGGAGGAGGGCACTGTATCCATGTTCATATGGACAGATGTACAAGCAGTAGGGTCATACACACCCTGCTCCTCTGAGCTGGAAGTAATGACTGTACAATGTAGACTCTTTTACATGCATATACAGTAGAGCTCACGTGTGATTATTGCTGCTGCGTATATTCCACCTGATGCTAATGTAAGCACAGCACTCTCTCAGTTGTATACCACCATCATTAAGCACATGAAGGAACATCCGGTGGGAGCTTTCATTGTTCCCGGGGTTTTTAACTAAGCTTGCCTTATGATTGTGCTCCCTAACTTTGTACAGTATGTGCCGTGCTCCACCAGAGGAAAGAACACATTAGACCATGTTTATTCCAACCTGAAGCAAGCCTACAAAGCAATACCCCTCCCTCACCCCATTTCTCACTGCTCCTGGTCCCTGCATACATCCCTTTCAGAAAGAAATTCAAACCTTTCACAAATATCATTAAAATATGGCGTGAAGGAGCACTCTTCCAGCTTTCAAATTGATTTAATTGCTTTGAGTGGATCATATTTCAACATCTTGATTTACAGGAATACACAGAGACTGTTCTGTTTTACATAAAGACATGCACTGAGAATGTTACAGTGGAAAAGCGCATCTACACCAATCAAAAACCTTGGATGACCATGGACACTCCTTAGACACTGCCTTTAAGTCAGGTGACTGGCAATGGAGAGGAATTGAAGCTGCTAAGTTGGCTCCAGAAGAGACAGTCCCTTGCCTTCTCTAGAAGGCATCGCCCACAAGTGGTGTCTTAGGAAAGCGAGGGCACTCACTCCCTCAAGTTCTCTGGCAGGAGGTACAGGTGTCTCAAATGTTGGTTTAGCAGACTCAAAAACAGTTTACTGAACTCATAAAGAGTGTGCATGTGTAAAGATGTCAATATGCATATTCCTTTCTGAATCATTTAAATTAATCTATGAATTTATTTCTATTTTATTTTATTGTATTATTATGCACTGGCCAGAGAAGTATACCTAAGGTGAAATGATAATAATGATTATATGATTCTAGTCTATATTTAATATTCTATACAGCTGGTGGATCATAATCCAGCACTT
>JAUZSU010172157.1:0-13085 GCA_034780255.1 Parotocinclus maculicauda | reverse complement strand
CCAGAGCCTTAACCAGTTAGATACACAAAAGCTGAAATAGGGTATGGGTCTTTTTGGGCTACTGTAGTGTGAATATGAAGGGTATTTTCTCTAAAAAACTAAATGCAAACGAGACATAAATGTGTCAGAGTTACCGCTGAAAACACGAAAGGAAGACTAACAGCCGTAGCCTAAACTGGTACCATTCATTCATTCACTTTCTTAACTGCTTGATCCTGGAAAAAGTTGTGGAACAGGCATAGGGTACAAGACAAAATAACACCAGTCAGATCACCAATCCATAGTAGGAAACACACACACAACTCATACACTCAACTCGTACATTAACTTAGGTTATATCTTTTGACTGTGGGAAGAAACCAGAGTACGTGGAGTAAACCCACACAGGCACAGGAAGGACCCATGGAAGGACTGCTCTATCTGGGGTTTGAACCCAGGACCTTCTTATTGTTAGGCAAAGTACTGTAGTAAAACCATGGCATAGAATCATGGTGTAGTTTATAGGTAGTTCTATGTGAACAACTAAGGTAAATACGAGTATACTATGAAACTACAGTACTATAGTAAAAAAACATGCTAGAGCTACCATAGTTACCATTCATAGTTTTTCATTCCACCGAAAAACACGGTACAGCCATAGTTAATTTTCAGGCTTTTCATTGTTAGCTATTAAGTAAAAAATGGTAATTAAAATTCACTACCATACTGTTACCTCATCCATTGAGCAGCACCGTACAATGTTTTTGCTTCTTTAAGTCTGTTTACGGCCGCAACGTCCAGTGTTAAAAGACAGATTTTTATTTCCAATTATAATTTAATATAAATTTTAAGACCCCAGTTGTTAAACTGAACGAATGTTAATTGGTTAGAGATTAAACGGCACATATCTGTACTTGCTTAGCGAGGAAATGGCCCAAAAATGGTTTCTTGGGAGCCATGATGTTCATATTGCTGGCAGGTAAGGGAAACGTATATCTACCACTTTGAGATAAACTGCATATCTAAACCTCAGAGGTCATTTTTTATTAATTGTATTTTTTTTTTACTTCTGAGTACTTCTGTACTCGGGTTGCCCAGCGGTCAAATAAGTTTGCCCACTACTACAGAGAGCCATGATTGAGTATCAGCCTTGAAGTGCATTTATTTAATATGTGGCTATAATGAATCTCAGACATCCTCCTGAAGTGGGTTCAACAATAGGATTTAAATCTGCAAAAGTGCATCCTGGGCTTTTTTTTGTGGCTTATCCCGATCTAGATACAATCTTGATCCTCCAAATGCCTGAAATGACCTGTAAGCATGTTTTTTGTGTTTAAATGTTCTTATAGGTCCCTGCATAGACTTCACCATTGCCTGTTTTTCTGGAAAACTAATAATAATAGTCAACAGATGGTCCAAGTATTCACACATAACACCCCTATTTGGGGTTCTCTAACTCCAGACAGCATTATGGTGCACTGGGCGCCACATTCAGGGTTCCTTCGTTTTTGATAATAAATAAAGGGACGCTGAAGTCTTTCCAGGAGTTGCTGTGTCCTACTTAACCTTTAGCCCATCAAGTATATCAGCGGTGCAGGGAAACATCCATTTCTGTTTCCGTGGCAGCCGAGATCGTCTGAAGTGCTGGGTGAAAAAAACAGATAGTAAGGTCGTTTGAGGGTCAGCTCACCCACGGACCTGCCTGTTTACCACCAGCAAGTGAGAAAAAGCGGGATAGATAGAGGACTGAGTGCTTTGAGACAGATGGTAGGCAGCTTTTACATTCAGCTCTCATGGGGCAATTCTCAAAGTGATATTTCTGCATTGTCAGGGTTGGAGCAGAGCGAAATCCTCTCTGACGGTGCGACGCCATTTTTCCTGAATGGCCAATTTGTCAGCAGGATCGTCCTGAGATTTGTCCTGAGAATTGCGAAAACCCATCGCTGCCATTTTCAGGGTGAAATGCTTTCGAAGCTGTGGTGGCACATTTATATCTCAGGGTTGGACTGACATTTTCAGATGTACCTGTGGAAACTTTAAGTGTATTTTGCATTTTTCCATGAGCACTGTGCTGCCAATTTATTATTCACTGATGCAGAAGTGAAACGAATAAGCTCTGTTTAAGCAAGCCGCTATATTGTTGTATGGAAGGCCAAAGTAGTCAAAGATTTCATGATGTCCTAGGCTTGGTGGTTTAGTGGTTTAGCTCATCTGTGTGGCTGGACAATTCAGGGTATATTGTGCCTTTTCCACGGGCTGTTATATGAATTTCATATACAGACTCTTCATTTTCTCATCTTTGAAGTTATGCTCAGGTGTAAACTAGCTCTTACTAGTGGTCATACTATTGGAAAAAACAAACCCGCAATGCAATGTTTTTCTAGTAATTGTGGGTTTATGGAGAAATTTACATTTATTTCATTTAGCAGAATTAAAATCATCAGAAGAATCTATGGCTATATTAAAACAGCGGGCAAAAGTGGCAGATTTGAGCCACTTTTATATCTGGTGTTGAAATCTGATACATGTCCGATAGGAGACAATGTGCCAATGACTTTTACATTACTTTCACAATATTCATCATAAATGTGCACTGAGCAAAAAGGGAAATGAAAGCAGTGAATAAGATTTTTAGTAGCAGGTCAGTGAAATAACAGAACTCATAAATAGTAGACCTGGTGTCTCTGTGCAAACAAAATTACAATCGCCTCTCACAACTGTGTGTTTGATTCATTCATTTATTCACATTCTTATCTGCTTGCTTCCTGGACAGTAGCAGGAGAACCGGTGCCTAGGCACAGGGTGAAAGGTAGGAACAACCTAGACTGGGCACGAAACACATCGTAACTGTGAGCCTCACATGGGATTGAACCCAAGACCGTTCTTGCTGTGAGGCAACAGTGCTATCCACTAAGCCACATGGCTCTGTGTTTGATGAAATCTTCAAAGAAATGGCTGAACGTGCCCACAGGAGCTTGTGGCTCCAGTGGCGAGGGAATATAAAAAGATTAAAAGTGCAGTAAAAAATGATGCAAACCAAAGAAGTGGGTGGAGCTTAATAATGGGCACTCATGAAGGAAGTGCCTGTTACTGTTGCCTCGGGTAATGGTTAGTGTTGCTCTTTAGTGCATGTGTGTCAGACACATTTTTGATATACAGTAGGTCACAGTAAAGAATTGTGCAAAGAGTCTAAAAAAATATCGGAATTGGGACACTTGCCAGCTGTGTGAACATAGTAACTAACAAGGGCAGTCACATGACCTTTGAATGGCCAGTCATTGGCCTTTGCAGAAAAAACTTTGATAGCTTCAATGATCTGAAAATGGCAGCACCCAAGAATTAATCTGCAGACTTGCTTACTTAGCATACTTAGGAACCATCGGAATGAGGAGGAGAAGGACTGAGCGTAATTTCTGTTTCACTCAACCATGGCCAGGCCTGAGCTTAGACGGTTGGATGTGAAGCGAGATGAAGTTCCACAGAGAACCCCAGCCGTCTTGCTACTGCTCATTTCACATGTGCTTTATGGGTTAAGGGCCTGTGAGGGTTCTGCAGATTTGCAGCACTAGGAAAAAAAAGCCCTTACTTCCATCTGCCGGTGTCTTCGTGACCCACATGAGGCTATCCTCAGATGATGGAATGACTTAACGGTCATCAACACCTGTGCCTCAAGCTGCCATTGATATTTTCAAATGGGTAGAAGAATGGCTGACTGGAAGGCCCAGGTCGATCCGTCCGGTGGAACGATGATACCAATGATTTGTACAAATCATGCCGTTCAAACTTTGGCTGCTTTCCAGCTGAGCTCTGAGCACATCTAGCTAAATTATATACAACTGTAGATCTTGGTCATGCATCTTCTTATCTCTGGTGACTAAATCACGTACAGCTGTAGACCTTGGATGATTAATCTCAGAGAAACAGAGAACTTTGGACTCTCAATCAGTTTAGAGGTGTCATTCTGGTCAGTATTTTATCTAAACAGAAAACAGGTTAAAAGAGGTAAAACAAATTTTCCTTTTTAAATAAAAAGCCAAAAAGCTTATAAAATGTAAAAGTGGGGATGAATTTTAAGCGTTAATATTACAGTAGGTGCCCAAAGTCTGAGACCACTAGTGAAAGGGCTTCATTGTCTTTCTCTTAAGTGTATTATAGTAGACTTAAGTGTATTATAGGAGACTTGAGTGTTTGAGTTAAAGGCGGTATCTTCTTGGTTTTAAAAGACGTATCAACTCTTATCCGATAGGCTTCTCTGGTTCTAGATGCTGATGAGGAGCTTGGGCAACGACTCGCAAATGAGTAATACCTTGGCCCCTGTGATCCTCACGACTAATTATTAAGAGGGTGGGTCAAATATCATCAGAACTCCACTAGGGGTTAAACACATCTCCCCAACAGCTTCTAGAACTGAAAAAAACTTTTGGTTGAGAGGCAAAACGTCTTTAATACCAAGAAGCCCAGTTGCCTTTAGCTCAAATGCTCAAATATACCACGGGATACTTCAAAATGAAATATACCATAATTAAATATCAACTATTTTTTGTGAGCAGTGTCGAAAAGGTTTGATATTGTAAACAAAATGCTCTTCTGTAGCTTCACTATATATTAAATAGCTGCATGAAAACATTCCTTTTTTATTTCTGAAGTAAAACATTACAAAACTAGATCTGCATTTCCAGAAAAAACTACAACTGTGCTTGGCATGTGGAAAGTAGAAAGAATGTGGCTTTGTGTCCCAGTCCTTTTGCAATACCCTCATGCGGGTTTGTGTCTTAATACTTTTGACCACGTCTTGTATCGTGTATTTTGTTCATGTGCAGGTTTGTGTTCCAGTGCTCTTGTCTTTGTGTGGGTTTGTGTCCCAATACTTGTGTCACTCGTGTGTCTTCAGGCTGTTGGCCATGTGCGATATGATGCATCGGTACACAACAAAAATAAAACGTACATTTCGGAAAATTTATATTTGGTAATCTGCCGGCAGCACTGTGGCTTGATGGGTAGCACCGCTGCCTCACAGCAAGAAGGTCCCAGGTTCAATCTCAGGGTGGAGCGGTCTGGGTCCTTTCTGTGTGCAGTCTGCTTGCCCTCCTCATGTCTGTGTGTACTCCAGTATCCTCCCACAGTCCAAAGACATGCGTGTTAGGTTAACCGGTGTCTCTAAAGTGGCCCTTTGTGTGTGACTGTGTGTGTATCACTAAACTGTCACATAATCCAGTACAAGCAGTTGTTCAAAAGCCTTACAGTGAAGACTTGTCATCTGAACCCACAGCCTTCTGGTTCATAGTCCAGTACCTTAACCACTCGCCACTATTTATCCGTCCAGCTTCCATTAAATATCACTTTGTAAAATGTTTGCATGGACTTCCAGCTGTAGATAGTGATGGTGTGAGACTGGGCAAACACTCAGGTTTAATTACTCGTATGAAATCCAGGCTCAGTGCTGGGCTTGTGGTGATGGACAGGTACATTTGACACATGCTGGGACCCTTCAGGCTTTTAAAGCATGCTCAGATTATGCAATGAATGGGTCCCCAAGAAGCCCTCTTCACCCAAGTTAGAGAATTTGAACGGAAAATGTCAGTAGTAATTGGATACGCTGTGACCTTTTTGTCAGTGAGGTGTGTTGAAGGTTCTTTTTTTGCAAAAAGCCCTAATGACCTCCGGCTTTCCTCAGCACCAGTGGTGCAATGGAAGGCCTACAATTCACAATACAGACCAGATCCCAAGTCGGCTTGTTATGGGGTCACACTCTTGTGGTTAATCACAGTGGAGGACAGTTATTGCACCACTGACTTTTTGAATATAATTAATAAGATGCATTACAGTCTCTTACCCTTCCTCATTCTCTTGTACAGCATAGCAGCTACAAATGCTTTAAATCCGTAAAGGAAATTCTTACATCATATGTTTTCTAAATAGGTTTTTTCTTTAGAACAATATTTGGTGCCCATTCGGCTTGAATCATAGGTATAGTAAGGAAAATTACAATCGATACATTTAGTACATTTATTTGTGTACTGGAAACAAAGCAAAACAATGCACAGTTTCTAGTAGTTTTTTAAACAACAAAAAAAGTTTAGTCCCTTGCCATGCAAATGTTTAAAATTATGCAAATTCTCCATACCATATCTTAAATAACAGAGTTTCTTTTTTTAAAAAAATGTAAACATAAATAATCTGTAATCCTCTGCAGTTAAAATAAAATAGGAGTCTCAGTAAGAACGGAAGATACGTGAGAGTGTGACATATGATTGCACCCTCTGCTGTTGAAATAAAATTCAAATGCACTGGATGGCGTAATAGAGGATAAACGATGTACATCACATTTTGCATTGTAATGCATCATGTCACAATGATGAGGATACATTCTGAAAATCCATTGTAATTTATTTAATAATGTATTTTAGGTGGGAAAGAAAAGAATAATTGCACGAACACAGCTTTTCCTCCAGCACTACATTTCCCAGCGCTCAAAACTCCTGACTGCGTAACTTCCTACCTCATGCACTGCTGCCTTCCTCATCACACTGCTCAACAGTATCATACTGCAGTTTACTTGCCCTGGAACAGAGTATTATTTCTGCTGAATCGTAATGTCAAAATATCATTAATCGTGCCATCATAAAACTAGAAATTCCAATATATTAGTATAAGAATAATATGGTTTAACTTTTTATTCTTTACATAATTGATTAAATAGGCTATCAGAGTATTTTATTGTTATTATCTCAATTTCGGCCTTTATTAGTATTTGGTATGTTCCCCTTTTGCTATAACAACAGCATGCACTCAAGCTTTGACCATGATTTCAAGAGCATCATGTGATTTTATGTAGTTGTGTAGTTGTGTATGTTATGTAGTTCAGCTGACCATGGAAGAAAATGTGAATGCCTTGATCTTCTTTAATCCTCATGTAGTCGTTTTAAAGCTTTGGTTATGATTTAGTTTTCAGTTCTTCTGCAGTACATGTTGAATCAAATGTAATAACATGTAAAACCAAAAAAGCTCTGGGAATAAGCCAACAGGTTCTTCAGTAGTCCTGAAATATGAGTACTGCCTGACAGTTTAACCTAATCAATCTCCACTTCCTTCCATGGTATTGGTCATTGTCCTGCTTGAGCATCACGTTTCCTCAAATTTCCAAAAGTACAACTTTTTATGTGGCAGCGGTGACATTTACCCTGGAGCTAATGACAGATTTTCCTCCAGATGTGGCCCAGGTGTGTACAGCTGAACATTGATGAGGGCGTGGAGCGTTAGTTTGTATTACATTAACTGAAAGGTAAAGGGCCATGCAGAGGACATCAGAGCTTCCTCACTGTGCTACTAAAGTGCATCTGCATCTGTGTTTATTTTCCTCTTTCATTTCCATTTCAACTCTGTTCTATTTGCCAATGATGCCATTCACACCACATAAAAAGCTCTTGATGATGCCTGTTACTGTATTTGCGAGCGTGTGTGTGTGTGTGTGTCTGGCTGGTTGTTACATTTGAGCAGAAATGAAGAATATTTATTATCAGTTAATTCATGTTACCCTTATTTTGTGTTGTTGAATCCACACCATAGTGAGCTGGAAGAAAGCAAGCAAACATCACATAGAAGTGGCATCTTCAGAAACAGTCGCTTCTTCTTCAGGAAACAAATGTAGATTACCAAGCACAAAGAGAGTCATGACACCCTTGTTGTAATCTTAGGCAACGCCTGAACCGTTGAACCCTGTTTTTCTACACGGCATCCTTACCCAGCTTGGAGACGTATCTCCAAAACCCTTCGTCTTCATTTACGACCTGCTGCTCTTCACTGTAACTGAACCCATATACTCTGATTTTAGTAGATAAATCTCGTCAGCCACCTTCTACCCCATTCATAAATGAATAAAAAAAAATCACAGCACCACCTCTGACCAGATATTGCATTCATACTATTAAATAGACACCTGCATCCAGAGAGACTTACAATTAAGATGAGCAGTTGAAGGGTCTCGCTAATGGACCCAACAGTGAAGCTGAGGTTTTATCTCAACTTACTGATTAGTATTCCAGAGCCTTACTTAAAAGAGCAGGGGGATATATCTACAAAAGCCAATATTTATTCACTGTCTGCTGCTAGCAACACCTTTTTATAGAATAACGAGCAGCATAGGTCCCCCATTAACCAGATATTACATTAACAGAATGATATAAGCAGTCAGTGGTCCAACAGTGACATTTTGATAAATCTGTGTTTTCAATTGTGCTTTTTGAATGATGTGTATTAATGGAATTATTATTAAAAAGATGAAAAGGTGAGACTTTAGTGGTTGTTCATAGGAGGTTCTTTCCACCACCTGGGTTTCTGTATGGATAAGAGTCTTGATGTGTTTTTTGATATTTAGTGGGGGTGTATTTGAGCCATGCTTGAGTCTCGAAGGGTCCAAGGTGCTGGGTTTGATCAAAGTCTTTGTGTCGGATGGGGCTGGTCAGATTTTTGCTTTGTAGGTAAGCAGCAGTGTTTTAAATCTGACATAGCATACTAGGAGCCGGTAAAGGAAACCAGGCATACTGCGTTCCCAGATCTGACTGTGTGCGTGGGAATACCTGCCGGGGGATCTAGAAGTAGCCACCTTTCAATAAAACAAGGAAAAATCCTTTGTCTGTTACAATATTATAAACGCACCAATCACTTTATAAGGTACACCTCCCTGTTTCTGAATCGTTGTCCAATTTAGCACTTCCATTTACCATAGAGGAACTCTTTTTGAGGTTTTAAAAACCTCAGTGTCACTGCTGGACCTAAAATATCCCACCTACCAAAATGTCCTGCCATCAGCATCCTTTAGTCAGTGTCCTGTGAGCACTGATGAAGAATTAGAATGAAGATGAACAAAAACTGTGAACCAACAGATGAGCTACTGTCTCTGACTATACCTCTACGAGTTGGTACAATAAAGTAGTGTCTAGAGTACACGGTGAGCGTTTACAAACTACAGCAGCACTGTTGTGTCTGATCCAATCATAGAAACAAACACAAGCCAGCAGTCATATCAACAGTACCGAATTGCACCTGATCTGTGGGGGGTTCTGACCATTTGAGATTGGATTAACAGAGTATGTAGAGACAGATGGACTACAGTCGGTAATTATCAAACGACAAATTGCCTTTTTACTGTAAGTGAAACAGAAAAATTTGAAACAAAGATGTGTACCTAATGAAGTGATCAATTAATGTACACAGATGTGTCAGATTCCTCTTTTAAAGGATCTCCGAGTTATTTCTTATAAGATAATAGACCAGAGGAGCCAAGCAGCAGTAATTACATGCCGCCTAACCCTTGGCCAACCTTTCATCAAACCAGATGTGCTGCACTCTCCGGCCAAGGAACGTGCTTATTGTTAAGAGTTTCTCACCACAGGAATTTTATAATATTTGCACTAACTATTTTGCAGGACCTTCATGCAGGTTCCTAATGAGGTGAATCTGATGTTATCTGAATCTCAAATCTCACTAACTTAGAAATAATTCATCTAAATTAGTTGAACTCAGGTTGGCATCCGGTCAAGAATGTGGCTTCAATTTAAAAAGCTGAAAATAGGTCTGCTCTTTCCTTACTGAATATGGATTTTTTTTCACTTGAGTGCCAGGCTAAATGCTTTCTTAATGGGTTTTGATTGAATGGTTACACAAACAAGTAATGAAAGGTTGCACAGAAAGAAATGCTTCACACATGGCGAAATGTCGCACGTTCTGTTCATCTCTAAATTGAATTGTCTTTGCCAACATCTATGCTATGGTAAAATCCATTCAAACAGACAGATTTTATTTTGGATGCTCTTATTTTGCTCCATTCAGGACTCACAGGGTAATCGAAAACCACGGTTTTAATTGGGTGTCGCGGTGAAGAGCTGTAAATCTAGACCCGCCAGCGTTACTAACGCTGGAACCCAGAGACATGCTGGATGGAAAGAAGCATGAACAAGCACAGGATCAGAGTTGCATCTGTGCGTGTGTTGTTCAAATGAAAAGAGACATGAATATGGAGCTCTCAGAGCAGTGTACAGCAAGCAACATTAAAGCAGGATTAGAGCAACAGGTAATGAGAAACAGCAGATGAAACAGCTGAGGTAGCTCTTCCTCCTGATTAATACCGTCCTCTTAGGAAAAAGGCTTCCACCTTCACGTAATCAGAATGTCTGATCAGGCGCAATGACATTGCAGCAATGTGTTAAAAAGCCCGTACCTCTACAAATAATGATGATGCATTGTGGATTGGTACGAGCCGGGTGACGGCCCTCCCTTGTGCTTTCCTTTTGCTTTTATTGGACTGTACTGCTGTGTCAACAATGTCTTGTTCAGTATAGAATTTATCATGAACTTTAAGCAGAGGTATGTCAGAGGTACCAGACCCATCGGTGGCATTTTTGCTGAAGTCTTTAACTCACCAGCATCACTGTGAGTGTCTTGCGGTTCTAGCTCAGTCCTCTTGAGACCCATGCAGTTAGTAATCAAATTATATTATATAGATTTCTGTAGGTACCTGATAATTCAAGTGGTCATGTAAATTGCATACTCCGAGCTAGATATGGGATTAAAAAACGAATAAAAAAGGCTAGATTTTATCTCAGTAATCACATTTCTCAGAATATGTAAATCTTTACTTGAATTTTAATTGGTTCTCTCAATCTGTGCATTGTTGCAAACGTGGTAGTGTGTAGCGTTGTTCCAGAAGCGGTACCGCTACAGTACTGCTTATATTTCAGCTTATTTTAGGAGACTTTTTCTTTTGGGTTTGTTTCCGTAAACCTTGTTGCTTGCTTTTTCACGGCATCTGGCAACCCTGGGATTAATTGCAGTACCCACTAAATGGCTACCAAACACTTTTGTGGAGACTCACATCATATGCTCAAGGAAATTATGTATTTAATTACTATATTATTAAAGTTTGTTACATCCTTCTGCAAAGTAAACTGAGTCTTCTTTGTATCTGTTCGCCTGCAGTTATAAAATGTAAGATAAAAATGTAAATGCACTCACTGAGCCAATCAGGTTTGTCCTTGCGAGTATTGAAAGGCGCCCATAAATGCATAAAATGCATTTTTATGATGATTATGATGATTTATTATTATTATTGCTCTGCTCAGTGTCAGATTTTTCATTCTTTCGATGTGGATATATTAAACTGAATATTATTTACACAGTGGACGTTTAATTCTAGCTCTATGTCTTGTAAGCAGCTTTGTATGGATGAATTTTAAATCTCACTCCTGTGTGGGAAGCTTTATAACGTAACGCGCTGTTGTGTCACAGTTTACAGCACAGCCCAAATTATGCACACAGACCACAGAAGAGATGGTAGGGGCAAATCTGTACTGGAACACAGCATCCACGAAAACAAGGTAGCTCCGAGTAACAAATGGGATGACCTTTATGTCAGGAGCGCCGTAATACCTTGTTATAATAAAGCCATCTTGTTGCTAAATAGCCGGGATTTTTCTACTAGGTAAAATAGTTGTGATTCTAATTTTAGTTAGAGGATTCCTAGTGGCTAAAATGTAGCAGCTTTAAATGTAACACATAAGCTAGCTACAGAAGCTAAGAGGTTGCATTAGCTGTAACAAAGCTTGTTGCTTCTTTACATAAATGCTCAAACATTGTGTTATGGCAGACTTGACATCTGTAAGGTGGGGCAATATGATATGTCTAATAGAGTGCACAGTGAGTGAACAGCATTTAAAAACTCCAGCAGCACTGCTGTGTCTGATTCACACATACCAGAACAGCACACTATCACGCATGTTAGTATCACTGCACTGCTTAAAGTAGTACCTGATCTATGGTGGTCCTGTGGGGGTCCTGACCGTTAGAGAACAGAGTAAAGGGGATGAACATAATATGTAGAGAAACAGATGGACTACAGTCTGTAATTATAGAACTACAAAGTGCATATATATGATAAGTGAAACCGATAAAATGGCATAGAAATAAGGAGGTGCAGTGCAAGTAATAAAGTGAAGTTGAAGGTTTAAAATATAGAATTTAAGTGTAATTAGCAGCCTCAAAGATCCAGTCCAGCAGCTAGCTACATGAGTTAAATATCATGCATGTACTTCTACATTTTAATGACATCATCTGTCAATTTATGTCAAGTAGTTTAATGCAATTTAAGTTTTATCTTACTGTGAGCATTTTACTGAATTTTATTATAGCTGAAGGTTACCAAAAGTGTCTTGCTAGCTGTAAAATTAGAAGCTTAAGCTTGAGCTACAATTGTTGTGACTGCATTATATTAACTGTGGCAAACATTCTTTATGAAATCCCCACTGCTAAATAGTCTGGGTTTTCTATGTAGAGATATTTACAAGTTTTCATCTATTATCAGAATTGCCAGCTTAAATTTTAGTCAGTCTGGTGGCTAACAAGATAGCATGGATGGAATTAGTCACACAAGTTAGCTTTAGAAACTATAAGAATGCAAATTATAACAAAAAGTGTATTTTATTTAAGAAAATCTGATTTTAGCCGTTATTTACAAAGTTAGAATTTAGGTAGGAAAATACTTTTTTAGTGATTCTTTTTATTCAAACCTTTTTATGCTACCTTCAGAAGATGAAATGTGATCAACTTTTAGCTCTAATTGTATAGCCACAGTGTCTAGCAGATATTAAATTAGCATAATCATAGCAGGAGAAGTTTGAAGGTTGCCTCACGTGAGGCACGTGCAAACTGATTTGAAGTGTAAATTTAGCATAAATAAGTTATTAAATCATGTCAGTTATCATGCAATCCTAGTTAGTAGAAAGTTTGCAGCTCTGAAATTAGCATTGTTATTAAATCATGAGGTCGTATTAGTGTATTAGTGATCAAATTGAAACCTGCTAGCAATTAGTATAAACTAGGGCTGGCTCAATACCATTTTTTATGCCCGATATTGATACTGCTAATTCGGATATCTGGAGATACCGATATCAGACCGACACTTTGCTACCACCTCTTGAAAGACTGGCGCTGCATACGCTGCACTCGGCTGTTTTTACTTTTATCATCCTTGACCTTAAAATAACACCACACAGCTGACATGATGACCACACTGCTAGCTAACAGTTTTAACTCGAGTTCCAGCTATTGCTAAT
>JAUZSU010172146.1:0-13085 GCA_034780255.1 Parotocinclus maculicauda | reverse complement strand
GAGCATCCTGGTGGCAGAAACCAGACTCACTATTGCGACTGGGCCCAATGTCCTAACAGTAAATCTATCTTCCTCTAAAAAAAGATTTTTTTTTCTTGTTTCTACACATTGTCCATTTTATCAGTTCTACTTACCATATAGACGCATATACAGACTGTAGTCTCTCTGTTCTTGACATTTACAGTAGTAACAAACGCTGTTACCCAGAGTGACTTATACAGTCAACTTACACAGTCATACAATTCAAGAAATTGTGGCCTTGCTCAAGGACCCAACTGTAACAGTCTTAACCACTTTGTTCATCCCATTTACTATATTCTCTAATGGCCAGGACCCTCATGAGATCAGAACAGCGCAGGTACTATTTGCTGCAGTAACACTAATGTTTGTGTTAGTGGATCACACACAGCAGTGCTGTTTTTTTAAACACATTGGTGTCGCTTCTGGACTGAAAATAGTCCATCAACCAAAACTTTCAGTACTTATGTAGGATTGGAGGATGACCTATTAGTGCAGACCTTTGGATCAAATCGGATCAGTGCTGCTGGAGTTTTAAACTCTGTTCACACTCTTTGCTATGTTTTTGACCCATTGACTTTACATCTAAAAGGTGGAGCAATAAGGTAAGAGACAGAAGCTCCTCTGTTGTTGCACTTTAACACATGACCACCACATCCTTGTCACTGCAGTGCTGTGAATGATCCTCCACCTAAATAGTATCTGGTCTGTGGTGGTCCTGTGGGGGCCCTGTCCATGAGAGAACAGAGTAAAGGGGACTAACAAAATATGTATCTGTAACTGTTCAACTCTAAGTGTGTGGTAAGTGGAGCTGATAAAATGGCCATTAACTATAGAAACAAGGAGGTGTACCTAATAAAGTGATGAAGTGCGGTTCTACTTAAACAGCAATTAATTACTTACTCTTTCTATACATTCTTTAATGTATAGAAAGCTTGCATGATTCCCATGTTGTGCACTTAAGCACACATTGATGCAGACAGTGTGGTGGAAGTGAGAAACACTCGTTGTGGTAAATGTGTCAGAACTGCTGCGTTTATATCAAGGCAAATTGCTATCAGGCTATCAGACAATTACATGGATATGTTTAGGTCCAACCTCTGCTGTTATGTTACGTATTTAATCATAAACATTGTGCTCTGTTCCAGTGGAGAATTATGAGAGAGAGTAATTTATGCCTTTAAAATTATACATTGGAGCGGTTCAGAAGTATTGTGCATGGATTATATTATTGTGTAATACAAAATGACAAATTATAGACAAAAGTTTGTGGACATACCTTCAAATATGAGTTCTGCTGTTTCAGTAACACTGACTTGTTACACATTTCTCATGTAAATCATACATTTCTGGCTTCTCTGTAGACAAAGAATGGTAGTAGAATGTGTTGTACTGATACTCAAGCGACTCAAACACATTTATAGGTTTCCGCTTCCGTCAATTCAACAAACTTTCTGCCCTGCTGTCCATTAAAAAAGTCCACAGAAAATTTGTTTGCCAGCTTGAGATTGGCATTGGGCTGGCTTACAGAGATCTTGGACCTGAACTCCATCAGACACTTTGAAAATGCACTGGAATACCAAAAGTGAGCCAGGACTTATTGTCTAACATCAGAAGCTGACCTCACAGTTGGGTTCCAAAATCAAGTAGAAATACCTTGAAGATCAAAGGCTGTTGTAGCTCAAAGGTGGTGGGCAAAACCCAAAAGAATACCCACGTTTTGTCATTGTCACTTTATAAGGCACATTTAAAAGCAACAAATTTGGACCAGAGCGCTGTGCAATACTTGCACCAAAATGTTTAGATGTAATTTCTTAGGGTAACCATAAACCTTTGTCCGTATTGTGTATACACTTGTGCATCTGAATGGTCACTTTTGTGTTGTGTACTTAATCTTAAAGCACCTGCTTGTTTGAATTGTAATGGTCACTTAATAGTGGGCAGCCTGTGTAGATTGTGGTTGACCTTGAGGTAGTCACATGACTCTTAACTGTTGTTTTGATACAGTCCTATTAATCCCAGTTGAGTCAGAGTGTGGTGTCAGTGTCTAATCCGAACGTGTTTTACACGTTAATTATAGCAACAAACTTTAATTCTGTTCTCTGTTTTCTCCCCCAGGGTGAAAATCCCATCTACAAGAGCGCCGTGACTACGGTGGTCAATCCCAAATATGAGGGGAAATAAAGGATTGTCTGTCAAACACTGTATGCAAATCAGTTCAGGAGCAAGGAGGAGATTATCACGTTTTTGTCCTTTTTTTAAACACCTTTTTTTTGTTGCGCATTCTCCACAATTTGCATTACAGTTTGCTCTGTGTTTCTGTTTTTCTATGCATTGTGTACAGTCTGTATAAACTTGAGTTGCTACTTTGTGGATTTTTTTTTAATTTGCAACAGGCCTTTACAGTGCGAGTTGTGCCTTTTTGTACTAGAGCCGTTTTATGCGAAATAAGTGTTTCCAGTCCTAATCCTGGGCTCCTCCTGCGCTGCACATGCTGCTGCGCCACTCTTGTAATTAACAGTGTTTATTAACAGTGTTTAATGCAGAAAGAGCATAAATGTGCATTCCAGAGGTACATTAAGGATCAGGACTAAGAAACACACTTGCGTGTTTGATGACGGGGTTATCTATTTAAGGAGAGCCTTAACTTCAAAACAGGTGTTCAGGTTTTATTAATAAGATCATAACTTGCGAGGCTTATGAATCAGATGGATATTATTTGAACAGTGAAAGGTGTGTGTGTGTGTGTGTGTTACAATGATGGCTTATGGATGACGCTCTCAATCACTGGTTTAGCGTGTAGCATGTAGCTTGCCACTGGGCTGGGAGTATGTGGTGCTGAGTTCTCCTTTCAGTTTTTAAGAACCCCCAACCAGCTCTGTCCCTGGTCTCAAGACTCCTGAATCAGGTTCCCGGTTCAAATCTCGAGGATTCAGGCATACTGGGAGCTGGGACGGAATAAAACTTGCACTGGGTGGGGTTTCTGCTCTAGGGAACATAGATTTGTGTAATGTGTGTCCTGCAGAGGCCTGCAGGTTGTAGTGTTTAGATCTACAGTACACTACAGTTCAAAAGTCTTAGACCACCTTTAGTTTATAACATTCAAAAACTCAAATTTCACTCCGTAATATTGGAGTTATATGTCTACTGATTATCATTCCTGATCAAGCTTCTTTGAAATGTTGAAAGGTCTTGGCATCTAATTAAGTTTCCGGATGGTGCTACTGCCCAAGTTTAAGTGGAGTACACCTAAATACTTCTGATCTGATTTTATCCGTTTGTATTTTCTGGTTTTATTCTAGTACAGAGTATGAGAAATGGTTATATGGCCATTATACTAGTGCTAAGTGAATAGTATATCTGATCTATTGGTGGCCAAAGACTTTTGCACAGTATTGTATGTTCAGGAAGGTTTGTACTGTGCTTTCTGTGGCTGTAATTTTAGAGATGCATTAATGTTTTTGATCAAATCAGACGCGAAATGAATTAATCAAGAAGATTTTGCATTGTCAATCATTCAGAAGTAAAATAAGAGGACACTAGTGTTGTACTGCCATTGCAAATTGAAGAACGCTGTCGTGCGAAGTTGGCGTGCATTTGCAGTGGGAATTGGAACTTAACCTCTTTGACCAAAATGTGGGTGCATCTTAGGGCCATTATCCACAGAAAATAGCTTGAGAACGATGTGTTTGTTGCTTGATTAGAAAGTAATTTAAAGACTACCAATTAAAAGTCTACGTGCACCTATCGTACGATGATTCAGTTTTGGGATAAATCTCAGGTTCCTGAATCCTCACGATCAGAAAAGCCAAATATTTACTTTGAGTCTTTTCGAGCTTGCTTCCTTTATATATATTTTTTTTCTTTTGTTTTCTCTCTCTGTTGTCGAACCTCGTCAGTCCCTAAGTGGGATTGAAAAAGGGGATTTTCTTGTATTCATTGTTAGAGAAAATTACTTTTTGCTGTGTTCTAATGCTGTTAAATGTTAAAACCACAGGCCTCACAAACTGCATTTTTAAAGTGCCTTTTTTATTTCTGCATCAAGCTCACACTCGCTATCCTTTGTTTCAGAAGTTATTTATTTTAAAATAAAGAACCAAAAATGAACTCTGTTCTGTATGATTTGAGTACCAGCTAAAAATGCATTTGAAATGTAACCTTTGAGGATGTTTGATCATGCTGAGACACAAGGCATGCTGTAAATGGTCAAAAGTATTGGGACACACCTCTTACTCATTGAATACATGTTTTATTTCGGGCCCTTTACATACAGGTGTATAAAATCCTGCCTATTGCCATGTGGTCTGGCTTTATTTGTTAAAGAATGTAGCTCACTGAATTTAAGTGTGGTTCTGTTATAGGATGCCACTGGTGCAACAGTCAGTTGTGATCATTCTTCCCTTCTAGATATTACGTGATCAGCTGTGAGTGGGATTATTGAAAAGTATTGAAAAAAAACACTGAAGACAGGAGTTAAGTTAAATTTGATGTGCGCTCAAAATAACTCAACATGCAGCCATTAATGTAAACCCTGGCAACAAAAGTGAGTACACCCCGAAGTGAAAATGACCAAATTGTGCCCAAAGTGTCAATATTTTGTGTGGCCACCATAATTTTCCAGCACTGTCTTAACTCTTGATCATGGAGTTCCCTAGATCTTCACAGGTCACCACCATGCTTGACTGTAGGCAAGATACACTTGTCTTTGTACTTCTTACCTGTTTGCACTTAACACCATCGGAACCAAATAAGTTTATCTTGGTCTCCTCAGACCACAGGACATGGTTCCAGTAATCTATGTCCTTAGTCTGCTTGTCTTCAGCAAACTGTTTAGGGGTTTTCTTGTGCATCATCTTTAAAAGAGGCTTCCTTTTGGAATGACAGCCATGCAGACCAATTTGATACAGTGTGCGGCGTATGGTCTGATCACTGACAATCCCCCAACATATTTGAAGAATACTAAAAAAAAGTATATATTTTTTGTATTTTGCGGATCCACCGCAGCACCAATGGTTGAAATTTAAAAAAAAAAAACAAAAAAAAAAACATTTCTTTTTTAGCTTTTTCCGCCCTCCGGTGGAGAGCCAACGGTATTGTTCTGTACAATACATTTTTTCCCAGATTCACTTTAATTTAATTAAATAAATTTATTTTATTTTTAAATAATTCATTTTTATTTCTTCCTCCTTCCTTGTATTGATTCCACATAGTCCTTAAGAAATTGAAAAGTGCTGAAAAATAAATTATTTGTATTCTTTTCCTCCCTCCTCAGTAGATTCTTAAGTAGGGACATCCGAGGAACAAGCAATAAAAAAGTCTGGCCTTAGGGGTGTACTCAACTTTTGTTACCTGTGGTTTAGACATTAATGGTTGTGTGTTGTTATTTTGGGGGCACAACAAATTTACACTGTTATACAAGCTGTATACTTTACATTGTATCAAAGTGTCATATCTTCAGTTTTATCCCATGAAAAGATGTAATAAAATAGTTACAAAAATATGAGGGGTGTACCCTTTTTTGTGAGATACTGTATATACAGGCTGAGTCAAAAGTCACAGGAGACGTCGCATGCTGCATTGTGGACAAGCTGCCAAAATGATTGTTGAGGTTTCTTTGTATGTGGCGTGTCGTCTACCACAGTCCTGGTTCCTCTGAATTCTGCTATAAGTGATGCAACAGTGCTGTGTGAAATTGGCCTTTCTTGGTGCCTTTCTTTGAGGTCTGTAGCTATGATTCAGCAGCTGCATTTCCCGGACATCAGAATCATAGATTCTATCTTCACTTACCTGTGACGAACAACTAGTTTTGAACTTTGTGTTGATGAA
The DNA here is from genome assembly GCA_034780255.1 of Parotocinclus maculicauda. Classification (NCBI taxonomy): domain Eukaryota; kingdom Metazoa; phylum Chordata; class Actinopteri; order Siluriformes; family Loricariidae; genus Parotocinclus; species Parotocinclus maculicauda. The sequence continues at coordinate 7,241 of JAUZSU010172146.1, read as the reverse complement.
TTTTGAACCACACGAGATGCTGCAAATCTGATTGCAGTCGATCTCTAATTCTATTTCTAATTCTAATTCTAATTCTGGTCTTCTTTGATCTGCTACATGACCAACTTCCCATTGGAAAACTTGGCCTTGATCCAATATGGTGGCTTTTATGATGATGATGATCATGATGTTCCGAAAAGATGGGCCCCCTCACCCATTACTTGCATTACTTGCTGTCCTGTGCCTTTTGACTCACCCTGTATATATGACTAGTTTTAATATAAGCTTGTATGTTGATGTAACGTTGTATCTGTTTTTGAATGACCTTTGAAGCTAAGGAGCGAAGTTAGCTAGACAAAGAACAATAATTGTAACTTATTGAATGTGTTTGTGTTGAACTGGGTTGTTTAAAACATGTACAGAAAACACGGTTTGAAACTCCAGCATCAGGTGTTAAGTTAAGCCCAAATTTTGTAGCTTGCAGACACTGTGCCTGAACTAGTTTTGCATACCACAGAGTGAAAACCCTAAGATAACAAGTCTAAACCTGGGTGCACATTATATAGCCTGCAGTCAGAAACAAAGCAAGGAGTTGGTGACGAGCCAGAGCAAATAGGAAGAATGTAGGAGGGGCCTGGCAGAAAGGCACAGAGTCAGGAGGTGCACACCTTTCAGTAGTCTTAAGTATTCAGAGATATTAAACTGTAAATCAAATAGTATAATGCACTTTAGGAAAATATGGGAATGATTTTTCTTTACGTCAGATGTTGATTATTGAGCAGCAACACTAGATTTGGGTAAGGGTGAGTAACTCAGGTACTTTAAGAGTTTCTTTTACAAACCTGAAAAGATCTATTAGTTCTGAATAGTTTTTAATCATATTTATTCTTATACACTGTTTAAAAACAGGATCAGTTCTACTCTGTCACTGCCTTGGTGTCCCTGTTTCACAGCTCTCTCTGCAGTAGTATATTCTATTCTAATCTATTCTATTCTAAAATGTAATCTGATTAATCATTAGGCAGGGATTATTTTTGATCAAACGGTTTGCTTTAACATGGCATGTTTGACCATGGTTTAATGATCTGTGACACACCCCGTTTCCCGTGTAGATTTTACTGCTCGTTATCAAGAGTGAATGTTCACTCCATTTGTACAATCAAGTGCATTTGTTAAAAAGACATACACACAAGCTTTGGGAGCAATATTAAGTATATGTGATGCCTACACTCGGGGGAAAAATGTACTTGAAATTTGACAGTGGAACCATGAAGTGACCAAATTACCATCAAACTCCATAGTACAACTGTGACCTTTATGGTTAAACTGTGAAAGTTCATAATAAAACTGTCAAGCAATTTAGTTTTACTATGAAATCTCAGTTTCCTGGGTATCATTTGTTAATTTTATACTTTTGTAACATTGTAATAATGAATGCATTAAACCAGACACCCTGGTCTTGTCACATGATGAGATCTAGCCCCTAGACTTAGGAACCTGCCTCTGGCAAAACGGGAGGAACATTAGGTGTATTAAAGGTGCCAGTAACCAAGATTGTAACTAAGATTCTTGGTTGTATCAAAGCACAGTCACCTCTAGCTGCCTCCCTTGAGTGAGGGGTTGTGCCCATGGTAAAGCATGGTGGTGGTGGTATACTTGATCACATAATAAGTGCTATTATTAATGCAGGACTTCTAACAGCTCTTAGTTCTGTTAATTCTACATAAACGTTTCAGAAAACAGAAAATGCATACACAAATGCATGAATAACAGATTACATTTTCCTGCTTACTATATAATATGTTACGTTCCGAAAAAATGTGACAGAATAATTTATAATTGGTCTTGGTCTATGCAGAGGTTATTAATTATTAGGTTGTTTATTTAGAATAATCCTTTTTTTATTTTATTGGGATTTTTTTGCGGAAGTCTGTTCTGTGATTAGTCAGAGTAAACCTCTGGATCATGATACATACACGGTCAGCACTTCATATTAATGATTCATATTTGAATTCCACTCATAGAAGAAAGAATATAATTTGTATCATTTGGTTTGTGTTAATTGGGTATTGCACTAACGAGCCTGTGCATATAAGCAAGATTCTCCAGTGCCTGAGAGTACCACCGGTAAAATGGTGTACAATGAATGTGTGTGCTGAACAGCGTTTCTGTTCTTTCATACCCTTGTACATGCCATTGTGTACAAAGGGAGTGTCCAGTACAAGGGTTCTGTTTCCAGAGTTGACAAAACAAACATGGAGGCTACATCTTGTAATCTGTTATATCGTACTTAACATTCTTTACTTTCTAGACGAATAGGAGGATGATGATGGGTTCAGCTCTTCTGTTACTCTTGTCCTTCACCATAACCGTGCTGGGTGAGTACTTAAGTACTTATTTATTCCAAGCCTAAAGGGTTTGCAGGAAAGCATTGTATTCTGTTGTATTCCTGTTTCCGTGTGTTTTTGGATTTAAACTATGAGCCTTTGTCTAAATGAAGGTACTGCAGTCATGTGCTTCTATTAAGCAACAAGGACATTACATGTCAGACATGAACAAGTTCTGTTTCACGACTGGCCATTCAGGTCATCTGAAAAGTTTGGATTGATTTGAGTTTGACATTCTCTAAAGGAAACTATCTTTATGGCCTCACTGAAACATGGACCAGTCTAGCTTATCTATTGAATTGTGCATGGTGATCTTAGACTTGTGTGTAGCTTTTGATCCATTGGGGTACAATTAACGCAAAGGCTTGTGATTAACATATTTTGTCCTGTCATTTCACTTCGTGGCTGAATCGGTGTTATTCATATCTGTTACCTGTTTTGAGTGAAAGCACTTAACTTTTCAACTCTAGCAGGGCAAAAACTGGCCAGATTTTTGTGTTGGTAAAGTGCTATGGCAGTGGCAAATCCATTGTAATGAGTGCTCTGTGGAAGGGAAGCAGGAAGATGTTTTAAGTAGAGGGGCTAGCTACTGAATAGAAATGTGTAAAAGCTCTATACCGAAATCTGAGTGCAGGAACTGGACCAAATAGATTACATTAACTATAGTGTAGTACAAGTACTGAATAAACGAGCACAGCAGCAGTGTTACCATTAAACTTGCATCTTACCTGGAATTACAAGGCAATAAATGCAGTCCAGGCTGTGGTTTATGAAGTCACCAAACATATAGAAAATGTGTTTAGAAGTTCTGGCATTGATGGTCGACCTAATTATTAAATGGACATATACAGTGGTGTGAAAAAGTATTTGTCCACCAAAAGATCCTTAAAAGCTACACATCATGCAGAGATCCAAAGAAATTCAGGAACAATTGAGAAAGAAAGTAATTGAGATCTATCAGTCTGGAAAGTGTTATAAAGCCATTTCCAAAGCTTTGGGAATCCAGAGAACACAGTGAGAGCCATTATCCACAAATGGCAAAGATATGGAACAGCGGTGAACCGTCCCAGGAGTGGCTGGCCACCCAAAATTTCCGCAAGAGCGCAGTGCCGACTCATCCAAGAGGTCACAAAAGACTCTACCACAACATCCAAAGAACTGCAGGCCTCACTTGCCTCAGTTAAGTTCAGAGTTCATACCTCCACCATCAGAATGCATATATATATATATGACAGCATATGACAATAACACAATAATAATACAAATCTCTCCATATTAATACATAAATGAATACCCTCAAAAGCAGCAAATCTAACAATAACCTAATCTCCAGTGTATTTTAGATACATTGTCTGTAGACCAAAAAATGCCACAGGCATGATTTTTAAGTCCCTAGCATGGCAAATTCAACAAGCCATTGCAGGATGAAAATAGCAACATTGACAGTCTCTGATGAGATCTCTGCCTGTGATCACAGCTGACATGGAGCTCCTCCTATTCTCCATGTTATTCTTTTCTCAGAGCCTTTAGTTTAATGGTAATTAGCATGATCATAGTTGCTTAAAACAGAGAAGCGACACAAGCCAGAGCAAACCACCTTTCTCTCTGCACTCACAACATCTCTTTCTAAGATGTGCACAGACAGACACACACACACTTGCCTTTCTGTAATTCATACACCCTAATTGCAATACCATTCTAAGTAACCGAAGGCAAATCTTTTTTTTTTTTTAAGAATGATGCCATTTTGTCTCACACTAATATAGTACATAAGTTTTTGCTCCTATCAAAGCAGTTACTTGTGTGGGATTCGAGGGAAACAGAAAAACAACAGCAAGAAAGTGGAAGTGGAAAGTTAGACCATATTGGGTAGTTTTGTTATTGAGAAACCTTTTTTAGACATAAAATTAATGTGAATTAAATAGGACTTTAAATATTTTATATAAATGCTATATCTAATATAAGTAAGATATTGTATCCAACATACTGTGATGATATAAGACAAATAATGTATTGTGACATAAACAATACCATGATGTATACTTTTTAAAACACTATCTCACTTATCTCACAGAAAAAAAATTGCATGCATAATATTCTGATACTTGTTATAGTATGATATATAACAGACAATTATTGAGACGACTTGCCTAATTACATGTAATTGATTATTGTTACTTGGTTGTCAGATTAGTGTGATCAGTAGTGACTGCTGGTATTTCAAAAAGAGCTCATTTTCAGTTTACATCATAAATTTGTCAGTTTATTCATATGTAAAACCTGCCCTCCCTTCCTTTTCAGGAAAATGGTCTGTGACCCTATCATACCAAATAGGAACAGTGTCCTCTCACTTAGCTGGCCATGGCCTGTTGTGTTGCATGTGAGACTTAAGCCTTTTTGAACAGTACAAAATCCTTTCTACACCCACAGATGTAGCTTAAATTGTTGGACAGCTGAGGCATTGCACTGTCCAACAACAAACTAATGAAACAATATTCAACTTGAACATGGAAATGTTGAAATTATGTTTAATTGAAACTAGGAAACACTATGAACGTGTTTTATGTGAAGTGTAAGAAATCAAGTACATTTTTCAAGTAAATTTTTGCGAAGAAAATACCAAAAATGGGCTGCAGTTTGTCTTTTGACTGTATATATTTTAAAATAGCTGTCAATTAAAACGGAATTGAGTCTTAATCGACTAATCATCCAATCCTAATGTGAAAGCTCAGCGTCCAGACCAGCCGAGGACAGCCCACAGCTCCACTGACCCCACAGACGTTGGTTGTCCGGGGGCAAGACAAAAATGTGGCATTTATCCAATGATCATTGAGTTTCAAGACAATTAAAAAGACTGTTTCATGCAGTAGCATTGAAGTGAATGGACGCTCAGCTTCTACGGGCATATGCATTGACTATCGAGCATATAAGAAAATGATTTCTTGAAATCTATGACATTGACGCTACCGGAGTGTATGTGAAGTTAACAAAATCAAGTCAGTCGATTTGTTATAAGTAGCTGATTCTGAATAAACTCATCTTCGAAATAAACTTGTTCTAATGCATTATTAGTCAATGAAATGTTAACACAACTTTACATATTTGGCCATTTAATTTCTGACATTTTATGGGAAGCTGAGCTTTCCTTAAAGGAGTGTGAGTGTCATTGTCTGAGTCTTTGGATAGGTTGGATAATAAGGATACATTAGTAAATGTTTCATTTCCATAAAATATTTGATATTATCATTGCATGTAGTTTTCAACACAGAGTCTGAGCAAAAATGGAAGTGAGAAAATAGGATAAAAGTCTAAATATAAAACTAAAATTGTCTAGAAAAGCTATTCATGATGAGAGTAGGATATAATATGATTAAGAGACTGATTGCCAATGCAGTTGTGTATGTTTGCATGCATATTTTTCTATTTATTAGAAATTATAATAAATGTAATTTATTATAATTATTATCATATAATTATTTTATTTCTGCCAGCGTTTTTATTTTATTAAAACAATGTCTCATTATTTGTACCTTTCCATTTTTAAAATAGGGAACTAAAACACGCCTCAAAGCTAGAGTTACAACAACTACATGAAGACTACAGAAGCTCAAGGTGTGCTGACTGTCATGGATTTCCTCCACAATCACCTGACCTATACCACACAGAGTATTTATGGGGGCACTTGAATACAGAAAAAGCTAAGCATCCAGTAATATCACAAGAAGCTCTATTGAACATTGTAAAAATATTGCTTTGAGTTTGAGTGACTTTAGTAGACTATTTTTAAATAGAACACATAGGCTGTACAATCTCAAATCAGAAAAAGTTGGGACAGTATGAAAATACAGTTGTAGTTGTATTAACATTTGTACATTAGATAACAGGATATACTATATATACACTATATATATAATATATATACACATATATACTTTTTATTTTGAAAAAGAACATATTGTCGGGTCCAGTTTACCATATTTTGAAATTCTACCTGTAGAACTACTTCACTGTAAAAGCCCAATGCAATAGAAAAATATTGTATTATATAATGTTACATTTGGTGTACCACATACCAATTATGGGTGGTGTTAAGTATGAGTAATACGTAGAGTATGTAGTAAGTTCTGAACCAACCCTACCAAAACTAAGTAATTATATATACAACCACAATTCCAATGAATTTGGGATGTTGTGTAAAACAGAAATGAAACAAAAGTCCTTTTCAACCAAATGTTCACACGGATAAACTCACTCATGTGGAATTTGATGCCTGCAACACGTTCAAAAAAAGTTGGAAAGACGGGGAAAGTTGAGGAATGCTCAAAAAACACCTGATTGGAACATTTCAATGTCATGTAAATGTCATGATTGGGTATAAAGGAAGCATCCTCGAAAGGCTCAGTCATTCACAAGCAAGGATGGGGCGAGGTTCACCACTTTGTGAACAACTTAAGCAAAAAAGTCCAACAGTTTAAAAACAACATTTCTCATCATGCATTTGCAAGGTATAAATATGATCAAAATATTCAGAGAATCCACAGAAATCTCTTCAAGTAAGGGGCAAGTCCTGAAAAAAACAGCATTGAATGCCTGTGAACAAAGTTCGTTGCTCCATCTACATGTAAGTTAAAACGCTACCTAGCAAAGTGACAGCAATATATCAACAACACCCAGAAACGCCGTCAGCTTCTCTGGGTCTGAGCTCATCTGAGATGGACTGACATAAAGTGGAAAAGTGTCCTGTTGTCTGACGAGTACACATTTCAAATTGTTTTTGGAGATAAGGAACGTTGACTGTCTGGATTGCTATCAGCGCAAAGTTCAAAAGCCAGCATCTCTGATGGTATGGGGGTGTGTTAGTGCCCATTGCATGGG
>JAUZSU010172136.1:0-13085 GCA_034780255.1 Parotocinclus maculicauda | reverse complement strand
GGCTGGACTGTCCCAGATGTGTCCAAAGTGCTGATTTCCAGGTGGGGTCATGATTCAAACGTCCTTGGCTCTTATTCTTATATTCCAAAGGATGTGGATGGTGTGAGTTATCAAGAGGCACTCATGGAACCCTTTCCTTCTGAGAGCCTAACCTCAAACATCAAGGTAAATGATTTACAGTTAGCATTATTTGTTATAAACAGATGTACTTTGTGGAGATGTGGTGGTTAGCGATGTCACCACACAGCTTCAGAGATCAGAGCTTCAAAGTTCAGTCTGTCCTGCTACATTTATCTAAGAGTGCAACGTATTAACATTGAACAGTAAGGGGCTGCTATTGGTGGAATATGGGTTAAAGGGGTATTTGGGTAATAAGAGTGCATTAAGTTACTGCAATAATATATAAGGGGTGGCAATGAGTTTAACTTTTTGAATTGAAAATATTATTCTAATTGGTTCTTTGTGTGTTTGTGTTTGTAGAAACTGCAGGTCATGTTTGCAGGTGAAGCCACTCACGTGAACTTCTTCACCACTGCCCATGGAGCCTATATGTCAGGAGTCCGAGAAGCACAGAGGCTCATCGACTATTACACTAATTAATCATGATGTTTATAGGCTACATAATGCATGTGCTGTTTTTAATTGGGATTTTCATGGAAGTCTAGAGTCTGTATAACAGATTTGCATAGTTATTTAATTTGTAAAGATGTTACAGTGTGGATGTTACCCTGTAAGCAATTCTGAATAAATAAGAGTAATCCAAACATTGTGTCATGATGGTTTTATAAAAGAAAATAAACTTAAATAAAACACATTTCTGTGCTTCTCAGTATATCATGGGACATTAAAAATACTTTAATGTGATTGGTCCCAGGAGAGTGAAACTTAAGCATGTATTTCTGCATTTACATGCCATACAGGAACACTGACGTGGGTTTGTGTTACATTTGTTTAACCCCTCCCTTTTTTATATATCTAATGTCCTTTAACTCGACTTGACGAACAGATGTTTGAATGGTAAAAAGCAGCTCTGACTGAACAGGTTTTGAAGCAGCAGATAGTCAGCAAGTCAGACCAGACAATTTCTCCTGTCAATTGGAAGCAAAAAAACAAAAAGGCTTCATTCAATTATTTATTTTTTAGAACTTCCTTAGTCATGTCCCACGACGCCAAAATTGTGGTGGTAGGAGCTGGATTTTCAGGTTTGGCTGCAGCAAGTTCTTTGATTCAAGCTGGATTTCACGATGTCAAAATCCTTGAGGCCAAAAACAGAGTAGGAGGAAGAGTAAACACCACTAAACCCTTCACCGAAAATATTATTGAACTCGGTGCTAACTGGATCCACGGACAAGATGGAAACCCACTTTTTGAAATGGCAACAACTAATAACCTGCTAGCCGAGGCAAATCTGACAGATGACGATGCTCATGACTACTTCTTTAAGGAAGATGGGGAACTCGTGTCTGAAGATGCTGCTAATAGCGCCACCTCTGCTTTTGAAAAAATACTGGAAAAGACCAACGATTCAAATCTTCCTGACAAGTATGAAGACTTTACACTGGGTGATTACCTTTATGCTGAATGTCCTTTTGAAAAATCGGAAGATGAATCAAGAATCTTTGAGTGGTGCAAGAGAAACAAGTGCACAGATGAGGCAGCTTCCTCTCTCTTTGATGTGTCTGCATCTCAGATGAGTATATTTACTCTTCTCGATGGAGACTTTTATAATGTCCTTGGTCGTGGGGGTTACAAAGCTATTCTAGATGTCATTATGAAAGATCTGCCCTCAGGAACTATCCTGACTAACACAGCAGTGAAGACCATCCAGTGGAACCCGACCACGGATGAGGATGAAGACCTGACTCATCCTGTACAACTGGTCTGTGAGAACGGTCAGATTTATGAAGCAGATCATGTGATTGTAACTGTATCTCTGGGGGTCTTGAAGGAACATGCCGAAGACATGTTTCAACCCAAGTTACCAAGAGTTAAGCTGGCCGCTATAGAGACACTCGGTTTTGGAATAGTAGACAAGATCTTCCTGTGCTTCACTGAGAAGTTTTGGCCTGATGACTGTTCATCAGTCCAGCTTGTGTGGGACGAGGGTCCTGAGGATAAGTCCTTCTACAGTGCCCATAATGAAGAAGATACATGGAAGGACATATGGTTTAAGAAGATCACTGGGTTTGATTCTGTGGTCCGTCACCCTACAGTGCTTTGTGGCTGGATTACAGGCAGAGAAGCTCTTCATATGGAGACTCTGCAGGATGATGAGATTGTAGACACCTGTCTGAGGTAAATTAGAACATTATTGACAAGTTGTATAACTCTCAAAAGCTGAAACTGTTTATTTCTAACATTTTTCTTCTTTTGAAAGGTTGCTCCGTTCCTTCACTGGCTGGACTGTCCCACATGTGTCCAAAGTGCTGATTTCCAGGTGGGGTCATGATTCAAATGTCTTCGGCTCTTATTCTTATATTCCAAAGGATGTGAATGGTGTGAGCAATCAAAAGGCACTCATGGCACCACTTCCCTCTAAGGGCCAAGCCAAAGACAGTGAGGTAGGTAACTTGCAGTTAGTATTATTAATTATAAAAATTTTGCAACTCTGTGATGCAGTGTTTTACGGGGTCAGTTCACAAAAATAATTTGTCAGCAGTACCCTGCTGAAAAAACAAGCATTAACCAGTATCAGATCCATGCTGATTTAAGATGGTGTGGTGCTGGTTGTCCTGGTTGACCAGCATAACCTTGCTGGCAAAGCTGGTTGCCCAGTATGATCTTGCTGGTTTTGTTGTTCAACCAGCATGTGCTAGTTAAGAGCATACCCAGAAAAGACCAGTATGCACTGGTTACAACCATCCAAGAACCAGCAAAGACCAAGATGTGCTGGTCACCAGCAACCCCAGTTAAGCCCAGGATGTGCTGGTCACCAGCAACCCCAGTAAAGACCAGAATGTGCTGGTCACCACCATCAGAAAACCAGCAAAGACCAAGATGTGCTGGTCACCAGCAACCCCAGTAAAGACCAGGATGTGCTGGTCACCACCATCCAAAAACCAGCAAAGACCAAGATGTGCTGGTCACCGGCAACCCCAGTAAAGACCAGGATGTGCTGGTCACCACCATCCAAAAACCAGCAAAGACCAAGATGTGCTGGTCACCAGCAACACCAGTGAAGACCAGGATGTGCAGCATCCCCAGCAAAAACATGTTCAAAACACAACAAACGCTGGTCACCACCAAGTCCAGCATCATGCTGGTCTTTTTCAGTAGGGCGTTAATAATTTAAATGATATTATTATCGGTCACTCCACAGCCACACTATTGGGTGGATTGGTATGTTACAACAAACTTCACAATTGCCTCACAATTGCAAACACAAGATGACAAAGCACGTTAACATAGAAAGTAACTACCCCTCAAATACTACTACTGGGAAAAGTACTTTAATCAATTGTTTCTATTCTTGTGCAAACATTACAATACTACGTCAGTAGCATAAGGCTGCTGTTACTTTAATTCATCACTAGATGGCAGCAAAATCATATTTATTATATTTGCCTTTGCTCATCTTTAACATGCATCTTTGTTGTTTAAATACAATATATTAACCACATTTTTTTGGTTAAATAAATGGTGATACTCTAATACAGCACAGATAATACTATAACTTACAATAATAAGGGTCTCGAAATGTTTGATAAATGTAGCCAAGTTAACGTCGTCAGAGTCGAGGCTCCGGAGCCTATCACGAAAATCATTATGCACAGGTGAAAGTTCACTCTAGACAGGACACAATTTCTTTTGAAAAATCTTCAAGGGTCACAGCTGCAATTGTCCAGTCTCTTTTTCTTCAGACAAAGTCAGTCATCATGTCTGTGTGAAACCTGCAAGTCTCAAACCAAGGTCTGGACCACCCAAGAACAAAAAACATCTTTACATGAACAAACTGCAATAAAAAATTCAAATATGAAATGTGCAGTTCATAATCAAAGCCAAATATATTCAAAGCTAAATCAAGAATACTCACAGTGTGAGCCCAAGAGTCGATTGTATAAAACACTGTTTGCTGTAAGGTAGCTAAGCTGATTTGGCTACCGATAAGGACCAGTCGTCCCAGGAAAAAAACGACCAAATTACCATCAAAATCCATAGTAGAACTGTGAACCGAGTTATGGTCTGTTTATACCCTACTGAAAAAAAACAGACCAGCATAGTGCTGGACTTGATGGTGACCAGCGTTTGTTGTGTTTTGAATTTTTTTTTTGCTGGGGGGTGTTGGTGACCAGCACATGCTGGTCCGTGCTGGGGGTGATGGTGACTAGCACATCCTGGTCTTTACTGGGGGTGCTGGTAACCAGCACATGCTGGTCTTTGCTGGTTTTTGGATGGTGGTGACCAGCACATCCTGGTATTTGCTGGTTCTTGGATGGTTGTGACCAGAACATCCTGGTCTTTGCTGGGGGTGCTGGTGACTAGCACATCCTGGTCTTTGCTGGGGGTGCTGGTGACCAGCACATGCTGGTCTTTGCTGGTTTTTGAATGGTGGTGACCAGCACATCCTGGTCTTTGCTGGTTCTTGGATGGTTGTGACCAGTGCATGCTGGTCTTTCCTGAGTATGCTGTTGACTAGCACATGCTGGTTGAACAACAAAACCAGCAACAGCATACTGGGCAACCAGCTTTGCCAACAAGGTTATGCTGGTCAACCAGAAAAACCAGCACCACACCAGCTTAAAGAATCAGATACTGGTCAATGCTTGTTTTGCCAAATAGTCATCAATCCAAGTAATGAGCAGGTTTAGGTTTGAGATTGTACAAGATCTGCCGTTGCACCAGATAATCTTGGGTTGTCTCTCAGCCGACTATTCAACAGGTCTGACCTTTTTTAGCAGCCAAGGCAGGGCATTCTAAGGGTGGTATGGTCAAAAGTGAAGGGTTGTTTCACATCATGCAGAACTGGCATAAAATCTGAAACACAGACACATCTCATCTTGCAGGTGGGATAAGCCCAATAGGTGCTGTAAGCCCAATATACCACTATAGCTAAATATAAACATATGTACATATACTCAATAGCACACATGATACAGGGGAGCAGGGGAAAGCAAAAATATAGTGGAAGGTAGTGGAAGAGAACTGACCTGAGTGCAAGGAGGGAAAAACCAGGACACCAGAATTGCACACAACCTGACTAGGAAATGCAAAGAAGGGGGGATTTAAATATAGCAGGGAAGCTGGGTGTGATTAAGCAGCTGACTCTATAAGGGGGAAAGGATCAGAAAAAGGGGAAGGCTCCACACCACGTTGCAGACCAGGCTGTAGACAAAGCCAGATCATTGTGGTTAAGATTAGGTGAATCCTTCTCACTATGTCTAAACACATCCCTAAAAGTGTGACTAATCTTATAATTCACATTGTGGTAGTTTCATAGTATTGCCATGAATCATGCAACATTCCCTCAAAAACAACTTAGTGCTGTAATGGCCAACAGCAATACTAAAGTTCAGATCTTATCTCAAGGCTTGCTCATTTTCATGCACTGCGTTTGCATTGATCAAGAATTTCTATTTCTAATAGCACTGTGCTATTTTCTCCCCAGTAGTAATATTAAAGTTCTACTCAACTACTTACAAGCACTTGTCATTGAACCGTATAGCAGAACTAAAAAATGTAGGAATATTGCACATATAATTCCACAGTGCACAGTGGCTACCGAGGCAGCATTGCAAGCACAGCAATATTTGTTTTATTTAAATGTAGATCCTGAAGAGACTCATATTATTCTGTTTCGAGAAAACCAGTCATTATTCATGATGGTAAAGGAAAGTTTAATATTTTCTATATAACACCAAACACATGGTAATGACTTTCCAGGCTACAAGAAGACTTATTTGCTCTGTCAGATTAATTTTATTGTGTCGAGTGCGATATTAACACAAGAGAAAATGAGAACCTATTATACTTAATGACTAAGTACACACTGGACCGTATATTGAGTTTGCTAATTACTAGAGTGATGTATTAGTACATCGTGATTTGAATGTTTCCTACAGCACAGCAAAAGCAAGGTGGAGCCAAAAACTGCATGGGATGATTATAATGTAACAATTATATTACATTTTCATTAAACTTGGCTTCACTGTTGCAGCACAATATATAAATGTAGATATAAAGTAGTTTTATATACACAGTGGGAGCCAAAGGTCTCAGGCCACTAGTGAAAATGCTTCTGTTTTGCATTGTCTACAAATGTAATAAAGTACAATTTATATTAAATTAAGATATTATTATTATGGCAACTGTATTGCCATTAACACACTTTGACAGGCAATTCAAATTACAAACCAGAAACACCTTGAGATCGGGCTCACATACATACATCACATACATAAGAACATAACATATACATCCTTTATGTCTACATAGCAGTACACATATACAGTCAAGACACATGCCATTTTATTTGGTTTAACTAAAGTAAATAATAACAGGTGTCCACCTTTTTATAAATTTTGGTAACTTTATCTGTAGCTGTGCAGTCATGTGTTCCATCAACAAATATTTGTTTAATTAATGAAAAGCCCTGTAGTTAAAGCTGGGGGTAAAATTGAAGGAGTGTGCTCCTCTAATACACTGAGACGGTGTACTGTCTCAGTGTATTAGAGGAGTACACTCCTTCAATTTTATTCAAGTTTCTATATTCTGTAACAAACTATCTGTTACAAACTAACTCAAATCAGATTATGTTGAAATGATGAAATGGTGATAATCTCCAGATACTTAGTGATTCAGTTTGGTCGTCGCAGAGCTATTACAAGACATTTGCTGATTCATGTCTGTTTACTTTTTCACAAACATTAAGATTCTTTTCCCTTGCTTTGCAGGCACTTAATGTTTTTACAAGACAGAAAAGTGCTTATCATTCATCACAAAGTATATTCAGCTAAATGTATTTCTATTATTTTTGTTTAGTACAAAACAATGGCAAATTTAATTTTGACAACCATCCTCTGGCCATTAGACAAGCACTGTGAAAGTAAGAATATCTTGGTGGGTAGCACCGCTGCCTCACAGCAAGAAGGTCTCGGGTTCAATCCCAGGGTGGAGAGGCCTGAGTCTTTTCTATGTTTAAGTCTAGAGTTGTTCCTGCCCTTGTGCCCAGAGTTGCCGGGTGGGCACCGGCTGGCCCGCGACCCCGTGTAGATTAAGTGGAAGATAATGATGGATGGATCCTAAAGGTGGTTAGTGATCCTGGGGTAGTGCCTGTAAAAAGTCAGACACAGCTCAAATGCAAGCCAGGATGTGAACCTGGGTCCCCACAGTGGTGGACTATGAAACTGGTAAATATACACTGACTAGTAAAAAGTTTAAAACCTCCTTGTTTCTGAAAGCATTGTCCATTCAAACAGCTTCACTTACCATATTTAACATAGATTTAATTTGTAATTCAATAATTGCAGACTGTAGTTTGTCTGTTGCTCTGCACACTTTGTTCGCCCACTATCACTCTGTTCATCAGGGGTCAGGACCCCCAAGGGCCAGCACAGATCAGGTACTATTTGGGTGGTGGATCATTCTCAGTTCTGCACTGGCACTGATGTGGTGGTGGTGTGTTAGTGTATGTTTTGCTTGTATGCGTGAATCAGACAAAGTAGTGCTGCTGGAAAATTGCTGTGAAACATTGTACTCACTCACTGTGCACTCCGTTAAACGCGTCTATCAAATTGTTTCACCCAGTGGATATAAATTCAGAGACGGTAGCTCATCTGTTGTTGCACAATATGTGTTACTCATCCTCTAATCATTAATCAGTGCAGATATTTGCTGGGGTTTTTTTTTTCATTCCAGCAGTGAGACTGAGGTGTTGTACCCCAGCAGCTGTGTGCTGAGTCTGATCCACACATATCAGCACACTACAAGCTATCAGACACTAACTCAATTTTTAACATTTAGTGGTTAGTGGTTAATCTTTTTCAGATCACACTTGCACATTTACTGTCTGTAGGAAAGTGAATTACATACAGCATACTTGTTTTCATTCTATCCCAGCACTCTTTGCCACACTAAAAATATAAGTTATAATCTTATAGTCTAATTTAAAGCTTTTATATGTGCAGTTATTTAAATGGTGTGCAGTTTATTATTGCACAGAATATACAGTTTGTATAGTGTATAATTAAGTAATTTATTCATTCATATTTATTACACTTCCAGGTACTATAGTTAACTGGGGTCTATAAAGTGCCCCAGAGTGTGTATGACTGTGACCTCAGATGGATTAGTCTGCTTTATAGGATTGGTTCTTTCCTTGTACCCTGTTATGCTGGTTAGGGAGACACATGACCCTAATTTGCATTACGATGACTGAAAGCTGTCTCTGTTCCTTTCCATAACAAGCTATTACACGCATTGCCTCCAGAACACATTTATGAATTATTTTCTGGAAGACTAACAAAAATTAAAGACTTTCAAGAACAGGACTATAAAGACAATCTGGAGATATAACTAATTTTAATACTGCAAAGTACAAAAGCATTTGATGAAAGAACAAGATAAGTTCAGTTTACAGTTAGAAAGTACGCCATTTTGTGGGGAAAAGAGGGGCCTGGCAACACCATAAAGAAACCCACTTGCCACTAAGATACACCTCGTTTTGAAATCAAGTGATAAAAACAGTGGAACCCCAGAATTCAAACACTCAAACAAGTTTACATTTTTTTGTCCTTGAAGTCAAACAAAAATTCCAACCTCAAACATGGAAACCCTAAATAAAACCCTCAATGGTGCAATCATTGATAAAGATAATCCAGTCTACTCTGTTTCAATAATGCACCCATACGATATACCAATCGCCATAAAGCCCAAAAGAAGAAGAAGAACGTAGGGAGCATTATATCTCTAAATTATATTGCATTACTCTGCAGTGGTCCTTACTGTTTTTCATTCAGCTGGCTGTTATCACTAACCGTCTTAGGACCCATGGTGACCTATTTGAATAAGAATACAGTGCTGCATTCTAAACATAAGAAGTACTGTGAAGATCTGCACTGAGAAGGAGCTACTGTGAAACTCACAACACGGACCATTTTTTCTCTTCAAAATGTGCTGAGAACCGTATTTCATGAGATGCGAGGTGGTTGAGTGTTGAGGTATGACTGTATCATTATAGGCACCCAGCTATTGGAATAAAATTCATGAGTCTATTAGATTTTTTAAAGCTGAATCCAATTTTAGATTTACAGGTCCGAGTTGACAACCACAAGAATAACATGGTAATCGTCAAAAACATATAATGTACCGGTACTATTACTGTGCATATAAACACAATCAGCAGTGTGTCAGCGTTTAAATGTATGCATTGTTTTATTTTGGTTTGGTACAGCTTGCACACTGCATGGCTTCTTTTCAGCGATAGATTATTATGGGATTGCCAAGCTGACATTAACAAAAAACTTCACCCAAAACAAGGATAACTTGTTGCAGCAGGTCATATGTTACATCTGGCAAAACACAGATGAGTATTCAGATAATTACTTCATTATCAGATTAATTTTACCAGGTAATGAAAACATTATTACAAGTTGAAAATGTATTGAATAAATATTTTTATGCAGATACTGTGGCTCTGAGGTATAAGCCAGGCCTGATGTTGCAATGTGAAGGTTGGAAGGTGCAGTAAGAAGGCCATGTGATGAACTAGCATTCCATTCAAGAAGCACTTCCATCTGCATCCAGTGAATTTTGGGAAAGTCTCAAGACCCCTCAGGACCCTGGACATTATAAATAAGATCAAACTTTCACTTAAGGTTGTGAGAAATTCATTTAGGGGTTGGTTTACAATTATAATGTCTTCTTGATCTGCCTTTACAGAGAGATCGCTACAACAAGCATACTAAACGTTTAATTACTTGCACTGAAAGAATTGACATGGCATCCAAAAGTATTTCAACAACCAGATGCTAGTCCAACTCTCATTTTAAATCAATAATAGCCCAAAATGGGCAGGTCCTTAGAATACTTGTACCCCAAAGAGAACACCAAAAAATCATGCAGCATAAGGACCACTTGTGAGTGCAACTGATCTGCAGCCACAACTAGAACACATTTACATTTATGTCATTTAGCTGACGCCCTCATCCAGAGCAATTTACAATTAACATAGTCTTACAATCCAAGCAATTGTGGGTTAAGGGTCTTGCTCAGGGAACCGACATAGGGTTTAAGGTAGGATTTGAAACTTGGACCTTATGGTCCATAGTCCAGTAACATAAATTCTAGGTTACCACAGTCCCGCACTCTGAATAAAACACAAAAAAGAAATTTGAAAGACATATCTGATGCTGTAACATTTCACCTGGATAAAGATGAGGTATTCAACAAAAAGCCATAAGCAGCTTCTATATAGTTGATCTATGTTAATACTTATCAAGTCACCATGGCTAAATAGATAATTAAACAAATTGTGATTTATTTTGTGACTACTAGTGATTTACGTTTTAGCTCAACCAAACCATATATGATTTGATTAGTGTAACTTGATTATTATAAGTGATTACTATGACATTATCATATACTATGTCATGTATGTATGTATGCACATCACATTGAGGGTGGGTAGCACCATCGCCTCACAGCCTCACAGGTTCTGGGTGAAGCGGCTTTGGTCCTTTCTGTCCTTTCTCTGTGCAGTCTGCACAGCCCTCCTGCGTGTGTTACTCTCAGTACTCTGTTTTCCTCCCCCAGCCCACTGGCATGCATGTTAGGTTAACTGATTATGCTGAACTGCCTCAATGTAAGTGTATATGTATGACTAGTTTTAAAGTATTGATGTAGCATGGTGTCTGTCTCAAAAGTGGTCAGTGATGCTGACAGCGATGATGAATAAACCAAATAAACAAACAAACAAACATAATGTGGATGATATTTACTTCTTACATTTTGTGTGTATAAAAAGTGTGTCCTAGCCCAAGTTGTCCATGTTATACCTGCTGTTTTTTTTCGGGAAGTTATTTTTAGTGGAGATTATTTTTATTAGCAAATACAGTGAGGTTATTGTGTTTAGTTACAAATAAGTCTTATAAAAGAAAAAAATAATCCAAAAGAATCCACTCTAAATCACATTATGATATTTTTGCCAGATCACTCACCCCTACTGTGGTTAAGGTACTGGACTCTGGATCAGAAAGTCCAGGGTTCAAGTCCCACATCTGCCAAGCTGCCACAGTTGGGTCCTTGAGCAAGACCCTTAACCCACAATTACTTGGATTGTAGGACTGTATGTGTTGTAAGTCGCTCTGGATAAGGGCGTCTGCTAAATAATGTAAATATATGTTTTTACAAACTTAATTATTTCAATCAACATCTAGGCCACCCAAGCAGGTCGGCTCCCTTTTTGAGTCTTCGTCCTCCCAAGGTTTCTTCCTTACAACTTTTAGGAAGTTTTTTCTTGCCACTGTCGCCCTAGGCTTTCTCAATTCAAGATTCGAGGCCTTTTAAGATCATATAATATTGTAAAGCTGCTTTGAGACAATTCTCTGTTATAAAAATAGCTATAGAAATAAATCTGACTTTGACTTGGCTGTTCTTTAAACAGAACATTTAAGCAAACCAGAAGGCTTTTGTGGGTGGATGAGACCAAAACAGAACTTTTTGTGGTTTAAATAAGAAATTGTGGTTGTAATATCGCAGTTTGCTCTTTTACTGCATCTAGGCCAGGACAGCTTGCCATCAGTGAGTGTGTTTACATGCACTTAATATTCCATTCATTATCGGATTATTCAAGTATAAACAGCATACTCTGATCTAGAAATTAGATTAAGACATCTGATAGAGATCTGGATTTTTTTAGGGGATGTACATCAGTTCTTAGAGATTTTGCTTGCTTGGGATTATTCACAGTCCATAGACCTGGCAACCCTGGACTCAAACCTGCACCTGCTAAACACTTTTGTGGAGTGGAATTCAATATATTTGATTATTTCATTTTTAAAGTGTAAAGTTTATTTCTCACAGATCTCGATATCTCTATGAGATTTAGAAATCTAATTATTGCCCAAGTTCCCGTGATCTGTGGTTCTTCTGTCATTATTGGATTATGACCTCCATGTAAACGCACTCACAAGTGGCAAAATGAACTCTGAATTTAAACTAATTCTAAAGGATAATTTTAGGACATCTGTATGTAAACTGAATCTCAATAAATTCTCAATCTGAAGAGTCATGCAGCAGGATAACGACCCTAAACACACCGGTTCAACATAATAAAAAAACTGTTACAAAAAAATAAAGTTAGTTTTAAACGGCCGAGTCAAAGTCCGGATCTTAATCCAACAGAAATGTTACGGAAGGACCTGAAGTGAGAAAGGAAACCAAGCAATACTCAAGAACTGAAGCTGCTCCACACAGAGGAACAGGACCAAATTCTTCACAAGGGGGCACACCAGATCCTGAGAGCATCTGCAGGGTTCATATACAGTACTGCATCCATTCACAAATATGTAATGGATCATTTTCCCCAATAAAGAAATGGCCAAGTATAATCTTGTTTTTATTTCTCATTTGTATAATTTCCCTTTATCGACATTCAGAAAGTTTAAAAGGTTTAGACAAAAAGCTTAGTGTACCCCTGTAGCTTTGGCTTTGGTGTAGACGTATCTTTCACGTGTGTATCTCTCAAATCGATAGGTCGGGGGGAATGTGATCTCTTCTTCCTCTGTTCCCACAAAAGACAACACACATATTAGAACATTTCATTTAATATAGCAGACATTCAAAGAAAAAAATCTTTGGAATAGATAAATGGCGGTTCCTTTCTCACAGTTTATTCACGTTAATAATAAATGTAACGTACAATAATTCCACGTTTTAGCAGCCCAGCCAAACTCGAGACTCGTTATCAGATCCTCGTCTGGCGACTTAACAAGGTTAGGAAAATACAGACAAAGTGACATTTATACCTGATGCTAACATAATGTGCCACAGGGAAGTTTAGTATTATTATGCGTGTTGCTGTGGCAACACATATATTGTTATCCGATTTTTTATTATTCCACCAATTTTCGGTCAGTATCTCCTCCTAG
>JAUZSU010172125.1:0-13086 GCA_034780255.1 Parotocinclus maculicauda | reverse complement strand
GTGTGTGTGTGTGTGTGTGTGTGTGTGTGTGTGTGTGTGTGTGTGTGTGTGTGTGTGTGTGTGTGTGTGTGTCGTCCCACAGATCTTTTGTGGTTATTAAAACGCTGTGTGTTAGACAAGAGGGAAAAAATAGGTTTACCCAAACACTGTCATCCAGCAGCAAGGTCACCGTGTGTGTATCTCGCTGTTCATAGCTTACTCTGAAGGGCCTTGAGAGAAGTGTGTGTGTGTGTGTTTGTGTGTGTGTGGTTGATGAGGAAAACCTGCTTTAGAACACAAAGTGTAACACCTGAGGACAGTGACAAGGTCAGACAACAACACCTGAGCTCGACACACACTTTCTTTTGTGTGTGTGTGTGTGTGTGTGTGTGTGTGTGTGTCCTTGTCCTCGCTTAAAACAAGGAACACCCCCCCCCAAACACAGCCATTCGAGCTCTTTTTTTAGACTCGCTACACCTTAACAGACTTCGTTTAAGAGTTTTTTTAGGTTAATTAATTATTTTAGAATGAATTCTTTAAGGTTTATGGATGATCCCCGATTAAAAATCATTTAGACTAAACCGTATCGATTTGCTTCTGAAGGCGACGACTGCAACAATTCGGTTTCGCTGACCGTGACGACGTGGTGTAAAGCACAGCAACACAGTCCTCTGGAGCACGCTCAGTCCCGTCTGGAGTTGAGTAGGTAATGGGGAGTTTTTATCCCTCAACCCTTTTTAAAATATGGACTTTTCCATAAAACAGCCGATTTTTTTTTTTTTAATCTATTAAACTCGGTTGATGTGTTTAGAGACTTTTTTTGGTGTGGGTGACTTGTGCTGTGCTTTTTTTGTACCAAGCTGTAAATAGGACGTACCTGTCCTATTGTAGGTAGTACTCCTTTGCTTGTGTAATCTCTGTAACCTGGAGCAATAGATGGTTCCAGTTCAGTCGTCGAGTCTGGTTTAACTGGCTAAACTTGGCTGATTGTTGTTTTAGATCAATCTGGGTTTGGTTGATATCAGGACACACACACACACACACACACACACGTCATGTCTCAAGTTTAGCCAGCAGCTCTTTGTTATAGCGGCATTTGTGGACTTCTCTGGAGAAACATGCCCTGTTAAGGGACTCTAGCTCCCTTCTACAGCCACACACACACACACACACACACACACACACACACACACACACACACACACACGCGCACACACAATTCATTGCATCTCTCGTTGGAAGTATAGCCTTTGGAGCGCATTAAAACACACGACTTCTTTCTCGCTCCACCTCTGCTCAGCCTTCCTCGGGCGGTGCTGAATTATTTAGAGTGTCAGGAATCTTTCTTTGGTGGCCGAGGCACAGGAACTCTCGTGAGAACTGTGTGTGTGTGCGTGTGTGAATGAGCGAGTGTGTAAAGGCGGGCTGACTCGGCGAAGAAAGTGCTTTTAAAACGTCCCCGCACGCAATAAAGGCCCCGATTGGGCTCGTACGGCCGCCTTTAATAGGGGCAGGAGGGAGGGGCTGCGGTACGACGTGTCCAAAGTGTAACCAGGATTGATCTACCTGGAAGCAGAGCGTTAAGAGACGCGGTTCTGCGTAGTGAGGGCTTCAGCTCGCCTGGAAGTCTCTAAACATGGAAAACTCGCTGGCTGTAAATATTGAAAGTAATCCTGGTCTAAGCCGTCCTGCTCTTTGTTACAGAGCCACTGTCACCCCTTTCCTTCAGTCTCTCTCTCTCTCTAGCCATCCTTCTCCTCGCATCGATTTTGCCTTCGCTTTTGATTTGACCCCGGCAGGGTCTGAGGTGGGAGAGGGGAGGAGGAGGAGGGGGGGGTGGTCTAAAGAGAAGAAAGGACGAGCTGTAGAAAGCGAGCTGGAGGCCTGCGGTAACACAGCTCTGTAAAGCTGCAGGACGTTCGCTTCAGCGTTGATGAAAAGCCCTCGTCTTCTTACTGCTCCTCCACCCGGTCCACTCCGTCTCTCTCCTCTCCTCGGCGAGACGAGGCTTTGTGAGGGCCAGCACGCCGCCGGGCACGGGTGCGAGGACGGACTCGCTGCAATCGTGTGTTCTGTGTGAGAGGGAGATTGAACCGGACGTCTGAAGAGACCCGATCGAAAGGTCTCCATCCTAGAACATGAATCCACATCCAAAAAGGGTTTCAGGGTTTGTTTGGTTTTTTATTTGTCTAAACCCTGAAACTGTTCTTTAATTTCCCTTCTCTTCATGCGTGGAGATTTCGCCGTGGCTTTTCTGCTACAGGAAGCTCTAGTTTACGTTATTTGGGGAACGAACAGATGAGAATGTCCTTAGAGAAACAGCAATTCAAGTCAAAACGTATTTCTGTAGCGCTTTTTACAACGGAGCATCGTCTCAAAACAGCTTTACAATCTTAAAACTTATACTGAGCAAGCCTGGGGCGACAGTGGCAAGGAAAATCCCTGAATATAGAAACTCTGAGCTTCATCATCATCATTTTCCAGCCTTTCAGCTTTTATTCCAACTCAGATTTGTTTAATATCCATGTTTTTAGACTTCACCTCTTGTTCTCTGCTACTACCAGGATGAGCTGTTCTGCCCGGCAACCGAGCTCTGATTGGTCAGCCTGAATTTAACGCAGAAATCAAAACATGCTGCGTTTAAAGATTTCACACAGCGTCACGGTCTATCGGCTTTGCACTCTGTGCTTGCTGTGGACACGTTTTAATGAAAATAAGATAATCGTAGCTTAAACGGTAATAAAACTTAAATCAATTCGGCTCGATTAAGAGTTTGGCGGGTGAGACGTTGTCCCGCTAAACGACCCCTGATTTCAGGCCTTGATGAGGGGAAAAAACGAGTATTCAAATGAGCAAGAAAGGGGATTTTGGTGACTTTGAACGTGGCCCGGTTGTTGGGACTAAGCGTTTGGGAGAATCTCGTGCCACTCGCTTTCTTCGTTCGTTCCCAAATCCGCGTCTCCTATTAGGTCCTCTGCACCCAGGCTTTGATGTGACATGTTTATAGGCTTAACGAACACCTCATTAGCCCTGAGGATGTTTTGTCAATATTAATTCATTCACTGAAGCCAGGTGAAGTCTTAAACCAAGACGTGAGCTCTGAGAAGCGGGCCAGAGGCTCTGCAGCTCTCGCCGAGTGCACGTGACCCTGCGCTCAGAGCGATTAGCCGATACGCCCGGTAATGGGAACAGAGGCGTAAGAACGGCCAGTGCTTTTGCTTCGAGTCGTGTTCACGCCAAAAGTATAAAGACGCCTTATAATATGACGCGTACAGGCTCGTCCCGGGAACCTCTTGTACCTGGCCGATCGTCAACGTTCTGCCTTCTGGCCTCCCAAAACGGTTCAGCACCTTTGACTGAGCCGGTCACGTCTTGGCTTGCTAGTGTGAGACGAATTGGAATGCCAGGGGCTCGTTGTCCAACACTGGCAGGAACACAAAGGGACAGATTTCGTTTCTGAACGAAATCTTGCATAGGTGTTTATGATCTGAAGCTGGAACGTGTCCCGCCGCTGCCTCTTTAGATCTTTTAATCCATTTCACGTCCTGCTCCCGAACAGACTTCCTGAATCAGAGGCTGGATTAATCCGTCTTAGCTCGCCGCGTATCTTATAAACCTGACTGCTTTTAAAGCCCGCTTGGATTAACGGGGCACGCGTTCATGTCTACAGTGGGTGGAAGCAGAATTAAGAAAGCGCCTGGATGTGAGCATTGATCTGCAGGTGGAGCGAGGAGGCGTGTGACGGGATCAGGCTGAATTCGGTCCGGCCATCTGTCTGTCTGTCTGTCTGTCTGTCTGTCTGTCCGGCCGTCTCTGTAACTCTGTAACTGTCTAACCCAGTGGTTTTTAAACTCTTTCTGCAGTGCCCCCTTTGTGCCCGTTTAGCTGTCTAACCTTATCTGAGAGGTTTCGCTTGTTTACGTCCGTCCGGAAATCTGTCTGTCTGTCTGTCTGTCTGTCTGTCTGTCTGTCTGTCTGTCTGTCTGTCTGTCTGTCTGACCAGATAACTGATCGTCTGTCTTGATATCTAACCAGCTGTCCTTCGTTCTGGCTCCGTGTTCTCATGTCTGTCTGTCCATCAGTCCAGCTGTCAAACGCCGGCCGTTCTTTATGGCTCTCTGTCTCTCTCTCTTTCTCTATTTGTCTGTCTGTCTGTCTGTCTAGCTGTACATACGTCTAACATCAGCCATTCCTTCTGATTCTCTCTCCAGAATCTCTTGATATTTCTGTTGACCCATCTGTCTGCCTTGCCGGATTCTCTGGCTGCGTATCAGTCCAACCCAATACCTGTCTGTCCTTTTCTGTCTCTCTGCCCAGATGTCAGTCTGTTTATGGGTCAGGGAGTCTGTCTGTTACCTTTCCAATCTGTCTGTCTGCCTGAATGTCTATTAAGCTGTCTGTCTATCTAGCTTCCTGTCTGCATTTCAGTCTCTACTCACCCACTCGGGTTTGTCTGTGTAGCCGTGGATCTGTCTAACTGCTCACCTCATCTCTTTAACTGTCTGTCCTTATTTCTGGCTCTCTGTTTATCTCGCTGTCTGTCTGTCTGTCTAACCCAGATTACTCCCTGCCTTTTTACCTGTCTAGATATCTAACCTATTGTCTGGCTCTAATCCGATATGTCTGTCTGCCTGCCTGTCTAGCTTCATGTTTGTCTTTCTGTCCACCCTGGTTTCTGTTTGTTCCAGCTGTCTGTCTGTCTATCAGTCTTTCCAGCTGTGTGTCTGTCTGTTCATCCAGACTGTCCATTTTTTCTTTATTTCTACATCTGTATATCCAGCTCTCTCTCTCTCACTCTCTCTCTCTCTTTCTCTCTCTCGCGCTTTTTCTCTCTCCATCCACATCGGTTATGCAGCTCAGTTAGTTGTCTGTTGCCGTGGTAATTAAGAGCGCTGATGAGCAGGTCAATCAGTGACCTGTTGCCGTGGAGCAGACGGAGATAAATCGTAGCGTGTGCAGGGTAATTGTGTCTGTGATTATTTAGCAGTTGATCCATCAGCCACAACATAAAAATTGATTTGGGAGGCTGACACGCCAGCTATTTAGATGCCATCCTGTCTGGAGTGTGTGTACGTGTACCAGCGTGTGTGTGTGTGTGTGTGTGTGTGTGTGTGTGTTTTCCCTATTTATAATTTGCATGTGCTCTCACACACATCTGCAAACGCAGACAGGCATTAGAGTTGGGCGAATTCATGGAGCCACCAGGATAGGAAACCATTCACTGAGCACATCTGTCTGTCTGTCTGTCTGTCTAAATTCATCTTCCTGGGCAGCTATTGACCTATATATCTGTCTGTCTGTCCATCCAAACTATTACTTTGTCTGTCTTTCTGTCCAACCATCTTTCTTTCTGTTTGTCCATCTCTCTGTCTGTCTATTTATATATATATATTTGTCTGTCTCTTTCTTCCATCCGTCTATCTGTCCATCTGTCTGTTCGTCCAGCTGTCTGTCTTTCCATCTATCTGCCCATCTGTTTGTCTGTCTGTTCAGCTGTCTATCTGTCCATCTATATGTACATCCATCTGTCTGTCCAGCTGTCTGTCTGTCCAGCTGTCTATCTGTCCATCTATATGTACATCCATCTGTCTGTCTGTCTGTCTGTCCAGATGTCTATCTGCCCATCTATATGTACATCCATCTGTCTGTCCAGCTGTCTATCTGTCCATTTATACGTACATCCATCTGTCTGTCCAGCTGTCTATCTCTCCATCTATATGTCCATCCATCTGTCTATCTGTCTATCTATATGTCCATCCAGCTGTCTGTCTGTCTGTCCGTCTGTCTGTCCATCTGTCTGTCTGTCCATATGTATGTCCATCCGTCTGTCTGCCTGTCTGTCCCTCCATTTGTCCGTCTATTCATCCATCCATTCATCTAACTGTCTGTCTGTCTATATATTAGTCTGTTTGTCTGTCTGTCCAGGTGTCTGGTACTGTCCACCTGTCAGTCCGTCTGTCTACTGCTTTTCTATCCATTTGTCTACCTGTCTACCTGTTCATTTGTCTGTCTGTACCTACACATCTGCTTGTCTGTCTGCCCATTATTCTGTCTGTCTGTCTCTATATTGATTGACCAATCATCATTTACAGTACGGTGCAAAAGTCTCAGGCCACCATTTGATTCGATGCTTTAGCAGGTCCTACAGTGACCCTCTGTAGCCTGCAGTGTAAAAGTCGTTTCTCTCCTAATAAAGAGACTTTATATAATGTAAGAATGATCATTATACTATTGGTAAAACGATGCATATCGAATCGAATGGTGGCCTAAGACATTTGCACCATCTTTCTACCTATAGATTAATTCAGATTCTCAGCCCCAGCTTTTCTTCTCTCCGGCTCGTCGTTTTGTGTTTGATCTCTGATTGCTGAGTGTTTCTGAGAGCTGTAGAGTAGAGCAAACCTCTTATTACTCACTAGCGCTCCCTACACTTGGGCTGTCTCCTTGAGGTGTGGGTGTGTGTGTGTGTGTGTGTGTGTGTGTACCCCATAATTAGCTTAGATTGTACTGCTATCATTGTGTGTTTGTGATTGTGCTTTCTCTTTGTGCTTAACACTGATTATAGGCCGCCTGTGTGTGCAGTATTCTTGTCAGTTTGTGAAATCGGTGGTCATTCTGCCCACTCTGACTCCACACACACACACACACACACACACACACATCAGTGTGTCCCCTAAATGCCTTTCGCTGTCTCCCAGCACCGTCGCTGTGGAGATTTAGAGCTGCAAAGAGGCTGGAAAAAAAGAAGGGAAACTGCCTCCATTATGTCATCTTCTGTCTGTGCCACTGATTACCAGCCGTCTCACACACACACACACACACACACCACATCGGAGCATGTTTCCAGCTCCATAGTCCAATGGTGGTAAAGTTTATGCCACTCCTTCGTCTTCTCTGAAGCTGTTCCTCTCAAAGCACCCCCAATAAGCAGCACGCTTTTAAACAGAAGGGTGTCCACATACTTATGGTCATTTAGTCCACAAGTCTGCCATCCTACAGGAGTTGTTAACCGTTGAAGGACTGGTTGGTTCTCCAGATTGCTGGCTTTTGCTGTAGGTGATTGCGTGTGTGTGTGTGTGTGTGTGTGTGTGTGTGTGTGTGATTCCTGTGCAAGATTGGCCCCGTGTGTCCAGCGATATCTCTCAGAACACTGGACGCAGCTTTTGAGGTGTGTGTGGAGTGTGTTTGCTCTAAGGGAGTGCTGTTGGCAGTGTTATTGAGGAGCTCTGATACTCTTCAGCACCTGTGTGTGTGTGTGTGTGTGTGTGTGTGTGTGTGTTTCCCATAAGGGCACAGGTGTACACCACACAATAGCGGTCTCTGTGGATCTGCAGCATCTGTGTGTGAGTTATTGTGTACAGAATCCACGAGGGATGATCGCCGCTCCACGCTTTGCTCTCTCGTTGTTTCGGGGGAACGCCGGTGTAACTTTGTGTTCAGGTGGACGGCGAAAGACGGCGCCAAGTCGCACACACACACACCCCTCTGTCACGGCTCCGCGGCGTACAAAAAGCGTGGTCGCCTAATCCGGTTTTAAATCGGCGTTTTAAAAAATCCCTAACTGTCTACCCCAAAAACTCCCCGGTCCATCATCGTCTCCGGGGCAGGGGGGGGGGCGTGGACCAGCGAGTGCCTCCACACGGCTCATGGGCACCTATGGTGTCCGTTCTTGCAGGGGTGAAGAGATGATCCCCGTCCAACCGGCCCTCCCTCGGACACTGCACTCCACTTTAATCTGTGCTAAACTTGGATTTGAACCACCCAATCAAAACTTTAACACCAAAACTTTAACACCAAATGTAGATGTAGCCCACATATGGGACGTCCCGTCTCGTCCAGGTTTTTCAGGATAGGTTCCACACCGGCCCCGGCACAACCAAAAAAAGCCAAAACAATCAAACATTTCTATAGTGCTTTCTTTACTTGATGTACTACGACTATTAATTGATGCCTATTTTTAATCTCTCTCTTTCTCAGGTAAGGCGCTAACGTTCCTCCTCCTCCAGCCCCCCAGCCCCAAACTCCCCGCCCACAGCACCATCCGGCGCACGGCCATCGATCTGATTGGCCGAGGCTTTACCGTGTGGGAGCCGTACATGGACGTCTCTGCTGTGCTCATGGGCCTGCTGGAGCTGTGTGCAGATGCTGAGAAACAGCTGGCCAAGTAAGCGCACACACACACACACACACACACAGTTTTCATATACAGTACAGTGCAAAAGTCTTTTTAAAACCCTTCCGTAAACCTAACACAAAGCTCATTTTATTATAAAGTTTACAAAAATCGTACGTCCATTGGTTAACCTGGTAAAGCGCGGTCTGTTTCCTTTCAGTTGGCTGTCATTACTAACCTTTTTAGGACCCACTGAGACTTATTTGCACTGTAAATGTAAGGAAACACGCCTGAATCTGAATCACTGTGTCCTGAATCCTGAACCGAGTTACATTTTTGGAGCCGAAATGCATCCGAACCGAATCGACCCAGTTCCGAGGCGGCCGAGAACCTCTGTACCGGACTCTGCCGATCCGAAGGCTGAAGGTTCGAATTCTGTTTGTGGACGTGAGAAGAAACGGCGCTTCTCCGCCGTACCCGTAACGGCGCCGGACGGACGGACGGACGGGGACGAGGTCGTAATGCGATTGAAGGGCATTAATATGATGTAATGATGTCTGCCCTGCTGGAAGGCAGGACCTTTAAGAGGAAGAGGAAGACCCATATGTCTGCAGGTTAACCTCGGCTGGGCGACCCCGCAAACGAGGTTAGGGCCATGAAGGATACCCCCGGACCGGGCTTATGTCGTTAAGATGAAACCCAATCGGCGCAAATTTATTATGAATACAAATACGTCTGCCTGTTTCGCCCGAGCTCGTGCTAATGAGGTTAGCCCAAAATGGCGCTCATTTTTCAGACGTGAAGGACCTCTAAAGATGGAGATATGTTACTCCGTTTGCCCCCCCCCGCCCATCCCGCCCTCGCTCTGCACGGTCGGGTCATAAATAACGGCCCGGTGACATCCTCCTCAGTCTGACCCCCACACCGAAATGGCGACTTCACCCCTGGTTTTACGGGCCAAATTCACTTATCAGTCGACGGAGCTGTGGTCAGTGTGTGTGTGTGTGTGTGTGTGTGTGTGTGTGTGTGTGTGTTGTTGAAGCAGTGGAACACTAAGCTGCACTCACACTTCAGCACCATTAGTCTGCGCAGGAGCCGGTGATATCGATCTACATGTTTCTGTATTTTTATCGTCTGCATGTACGGCCCAATAAAAAACCCGCTCAGGTTCTGACCTTTTGCGTCGATACGGCGTTCCGGAAAAACCAAAGGTTTTTGTTCGGACTCAAAGAAATATTTACCTCTTTTCTGAACGCAGACGACGTCCTGGCATTTCCAGGTCTGTTTACCTTCAGAAATAAAAGACTCTAAATGCAGTTAAACGTTTCGTCCTGCCTCTGCGAGACACGGGGACAATATTTTTGCACGCGGTCCGGGCCAGAAGTCCGACAGCGCCTATCGCTGCCGACCCATAACGCACCGCAAATTCGCAGCGGGTTCTCGAACGGCAGAGAAGGTGGGCCAGTCCTGAGCGCCCTGGACTCTTCTCCGTTTGAAGGCGTAGAAAGCTGAGCAGAAACATCAAACGAATATCAGGGGTCCATGCAACCCGAGCGCACGCTGTCATTACAGCGGAAAGGAGAACATACCAAATAACGGTCAATTCTGAGACCGTCGCTTAAGTTATCGGCTGGTTGTGAGATTGGAAAAGATGTTATAACGTTATAATCCGCCTTATTTCAAAGCAAGTTTACTAATATCTCGAGCAAGCCTAGGGCGACAGTGGCAAGGAAAAACTCCCTAAATTTAATAAAAGGCCTTGGAAGGATAATGACTCTTAATGGGACCAAACTTTGACTGTATTAAACCTAGATTAGTCCCCAGTAAAAAGACGCCCCAAAATCATGTTTGGCTCAGGTGCCTTTGAAGTTTTTATTTTGATTCATTTCAGTTTTTGTAAAAGAATTTGAACCTTTTGATCCTTTGAAAATTTTAAGTAGACGTTGCATGCTTAATTAAGTTCCTTTCCAAACGACAGTGCACCATTGGGCCCTCAGCTAAACGAATCCCCGCTCTGTCCTTGTAAGAAAAAGAAAAAGGGACTCCGAAGTCCAACGCTAGTGTGCTTTAGACCAGTATTGATCTTAGTGTTATTTATAGTTTCTATAGTGGAAACCAAATCCCTGAAGCTCATGATGAACAGTTCTGGGCTTTGTGTTGTCCATTGGAAATGATTTACGTACTAAAGAACGTCGCTAAAATGGACCGGCCACTCGTTAGAAGTGGTGTGTGCGCGTGTGTGTGCGTGTGTGTGCGTGCGTGCGCGCTTTCGATGTTCGTATCGATGGAAACGGGACCTTAATGCTTTCTGGTGGCTAAATCCCAGCGAAGAAAGGAGTGTGTTTAGAAGCTTCTTTGTGCCGATCGCTCTTCTGATCAAAGTCATTGATCGACTATCGGCAGAGGGCTGGAGCTTTAGAGCATTAGAGACAAAGGATAAGTAGCTTACTCTCTCGTTTAGGAACGTCCTCCTCGCTCTTAGCTTAAACGTGTGATGGCTGATTCACTACATTCAGCCGAGCAGGAACTTTTAGAAGATTTAAACTCGTCTTCTGTTCCTAAACACAAATGTAGGAGGCAGTGTGGCTAAAGTTATTCTCCCTCTCTCTGTCTACATGTTTTTAGATATCTTTCCAAAATTACATCATGTGTACAATAAACAAATAGTTTTTACACATGCATACACACACACACACACACACACACACACACACACACACATGCATATCATTATTAAGTGTTTTTTTCTTCTGCTGCATAGCCTTCTTTGTATTTTTGGAGGTAGAATTATATAATAAAAAAAAATATATACCGTATATAATAAAAAAATATATATATATGTATATATATTTTTATTTTTTTTAATATAATATCATTTTTATATATAATTATTAAGCCTTACTGTTATTATTTAACAATATAAATCTTGATATATATATATAAAATATATATATATATATATATCAAATAAATAATATATAAAACTAAATTTAATTAAATACATTTTTATTATGTTTATATAACACAAACTTTAAATTAAAGACCATTTAAAGACTATTTTTTAAATTGTTTGTATAACACAAACATCAAGAATTCATGACCTATAATCATAATAATAATAATTATTATTATTATTATGTAACACAAACATTAAAAGATTAAACATTATTAAATTAAAGAGCATTTATTATTAGTTTTTAAATTATTGTCTCTAAATTGGTTAATTCATGATCTTTTCTTCTTATTAATTATTATTTTTATGTTTAAATAACACAAACCTTAAGATAAAATAAATTAATTTAAAAACTTTTACTTTTATAAGTATATATATATAATATGCATTACGTAAATTAGTAAAAATATAACTTATTTTTATGTTTATATAATAACACAAACATTAAGAGATTAAATGTAATTAATGAATTATCCTTAAGTGAATTGTGTGTATTTTTATTTTCTACATATTATAATCTGAAATAAAAAGAACACCCCCTGGTCATTTGTGAAATAAAATATTTTCTTATCTGATGGCTTTAGTAGATTTTAGAAAAGGGTATTATGGTATTTATGAATAAATAAAATGTAACAAAATAGTATTAATAAACGGTTATGAATTCATACTGTGTTCATATATTATACGTATTATATCACAATAACAAAAGTAGAAATTAATGGCGTAAAGTGAAATGCAGTAAACGCTTTTAATGTGTTTTGCCCTTTTTATTAGAAGAGTGTAATAATAAAAAGAATAAAATGCCAGTAATTCTGACTGAAGTGCTCGTGGGTATTGAGGCTTAAACACACACTAATTACAGCGGCGTTTCCGTTTCGTTTAGTGAAGCGTCCAGCTGGATGAACGTTTGGATTTTGCTAAGTGACAGTATCATATCGTATTTAGCCTGCGCTCTCTTATCTGCACACAGCACATTTCTGAAGCCATTGATTTTTCATTTCTGTCCATGCAAGTGTGTGCAAGTTGATAAGTGTGTGTGTGTGTGTGTGTGTGTGTGCGTGCCCAAGGCCTGCCCCTACACCTGTAAAGATTAAATAAATAAAATCAGCAGAATTGATGTTTGCAGAGGTCATATTACAATATTTCTATACAATTCTGTCATCTTGGAATCTCCGGAAAAAGCTTTGTTTAAAGTATCGTTATTCTTACCGTGGAATAACTGCAGCTAATTAAGGCTTCTAACTTTAAACTTAACCTTAACACTCGGTTTCCTAAAGCAAGACTTATAAAAATGTCTTTTTAAATAAATAAAACAGTTAAAAAGTCAAACAAGTCAAAATTCCAGGTTTGCCCATCATTCTAAGGACTTTTGGTCCTCACAAGTAGAGCAGGTCCACACACACACACACACACACACACACACACTGGTGTGAGTAGAGCATGTATTGGTTGTTATTGTTGTGATGAGTTTGGAGGCAGTAGGAAATCCCCCGTGGTGCTGCGGTGTAAAAGCTCTGGTCTTATCGTTCCAGCACTATTGTTTCTGGCCTCCAGTTATTATTACATCATCTGTCGTTACTCTCACCCTGAGAGAGGGAGAAAGTTCCAGGCTGGGAGCTGCTAACCAAGTCCTGTCTGTGTGAGGAAGTTAGTTAGCAAGCGGTGGGTTAAGGGAGGGGTTGTGTGGGTTGGTGAGCGAACCGAGTTAGGAGTGTGTGGGTGAATCAGTGTGTCAGCTCTGAGCGGGTGGGTGAGGGATGAAGAGTTATTGAGTTAGTAGGTTGGTAGGTGAGTGAGTAAGTAGGCTGGCTGAGTTATATTGGGTTAGTGGGTTGGTAAGTGGGTGTGTTATTGGGTTAGTGGGTTGGTAAGTGGGTGAGTTATTGGGTTAGTGGGTTGGTAAATGGGTAGGTTATTGGGTTAGTAAGTTGGTAGGTGAGTGAGTAAGTAGGCTGGGTGAGTTATATTGGGTTAGTGGGTTGGTAAGTGGGTGAGTTATTGGGTTAGTGGGTTGGTAAATGGGTAGGTTATTGGGTTAGTA
>JAUZSU010172114.1:0-13086 GCA_034780255.1 Parotocinclus maculicauda | reverse complement strand
CTGCGCTGAGGCATGTCATCTCCTTCAGAAGAACGCTTTTAATGTTTCTGAATGAGCCGTCATTAGACATCTCATTCAGAGTAAACCATGAAGGGAGATCATACATGCTGTATGCTACTACAGGGAGCATGACGTGCTTCAAATGTGGGGACATCGGTCATAGAAAGTTTAACTGTCCTCACAGAGGTAGAGGAAGTGAGGAAGCAGGGCCTAGTGAGGTCAGGACAGAGAGACATGAGGAGGATAGGAACAGTGTAGAACAGTCAGATACTGCTACAGAGCAGAATTTCTCAGATATCTTAGATGTCAGTGCATCTCAGATAGAAGACCAACAGCTCTACACGCTGGGAGAAATAAACGCTTTTCTTGATGAAACATTTGGCCAATCTGTCGATGTTTGAGATTTTTTTCCAGATGAAAAACAATTCATACTATCTGTGAAAAGAATTCAAACTGTTACAAGCTTTGATGAATTTGACTGAAAAAAGAGATGGAGGATAAAAAATCACTTAATTAAACTACGTAGAGGGAAACGTCCTGCCAAACTGGACGCCAAACTTAAAAAGAAATGAAGATGTCACGCAGGGTCTTTATTCTTCACACTGTCCTCTTTTCTTCCTTTCTCTTATCTGTTGGTTTCTTTATGGAAAAGTTAAAAATAGCCTCAGTAAATATAAATGGTGGTAGAGATCGAGGTAGAAGGGCAGCTGTAGGAACCCTTATAAAACAAAAAAATTTAGATGTCATTTTTCTACAATAAATACATAGTGACAGAGAAAATGAAAAAGAGTGGGAAATATGGTGGGAAGGGGAACTTTTTATCAGTCATGGCTCCAATACTAGTGCAGGGGTGGCAATTTTATTTAAAAAAAACCTAGACATTTGCAGAACTAAAGTGATCGAATTAGAGCAAGGCAGAGTTTTAATGGTAGAGGCAGAAATAAAGGGAACACATTTTACTTTTCTAAATATTTACGCACCAAACAACGGCAGAGAACGAGTTCAACTTTTTCAAAAGATAAATCAAACACTGTTACAGATCACACAAACTCTAGTGGTAATGGGAGGGGACTGGAACTGCACCACAGATTTCATTTTAGACAGGAACAGTGAAGAGCCACACCCACAGTCAGCTAGGACACTAGGACACATTATTAAACAGAAAGGGATGGTAGACGTGTGGAGGGAAAAAAACCAAAACACTAAACAATACACATGGGTTAAGGTTACTGACAGCAGAATCTCAACAGCAAGGCTAGACAGATTTTATATAAATAAAAATGACAGGAATAAAGTTTTTAAAACAGAAATTATCCCCAATGGTCTCTCAGACCATCATTTAATAACTTTAGACCTAATTCTGTCTCACAAAAAGAAATCATGTCCATACTGGTATTTTAACACAAAATCACTTCAGGATAACAGTTTTTGTAAGAATTTCAGTGTATTTTGGGAAAAGTGGAGACAAAGAAAAGGGGATTTAGGTTTAGTTTCATGGTGGGAGGTAGGAAAAACTCAAATAAAAATATTCTGTCAGAAATACACCACGTACATAGCAAATACAACAAAGGAAACAATGAAAAAACTAGAAACAGATCTTTACCTCACAGAAAATAAAGTTCTAAACAACGATGGTACAGAAAGCAGCTCTCATCAGGTCAAAAATATCCAGTATCAAAGAAATGGACGCCCCGACTGCTTACTTCTTTAACCTTCAAAAAAAGCTAAACAAAAAATCCAAATGGAGTACCTGAATCGACCAGACGGAAGCATCATATCAGAGACGGTGGAAATGAGAAGAATAGCTGTATTTCTACACGGAGCTCTACAGAATGAAGGAGTGTGATTTATCCTGTAGAGCTGAACTTTTGCAGGACTTACCAAAACTTAAAACAGAAAACCAGAGCATGCTCGACAGAGACCTGGAGAAACACGAACTCACCACCGCCGTCCAACAACTAACAACAGGACGAGCACCGGGAATAGACGGACTACCCAGTGAATTCTATAAGCATTTTTGGGAACTTTTAGGATCGGACCTGTTTGAAGTTTTTAAATGTTCTTTTAAGGAGGGGAAAATACCTGTGAGCAGCACGAGAACGGTACTGTCTCTGCTACCGAAGAAAGGAGATTTAGAACTTTTAAAAAACTGGAAACCGGTATCACTTTTATGTACAGACTATAAAATTTTATCAAAGTGCCTTGCCAACAGACTAAAACAATGTCTACACACAATAATTCATGAAAACCAATCATACTGCATTCCAAATCTGACTATAATGGACAATATTTTCCTTGTCAGAGACATTATGGAAACTTTTTAACTGAGTTAATCTGATTTAGGACTTTTATCGATAGATCAAGAAAAAGCTTTTGACAGAGTGAACTATGGGTACCTTTTTAAGACCTTGGAAGCGTTTGGTATTGGAAAAGAGTTTTTAAAATAGTTGAATGTGTTGTATAATGATGCTGTTTTTATTCTAAAAGTTGGAGGCGGTCTTAGTGCCCCTGTAAAAATGGAGGGAGGAATAAGGCAGGGTTGTCCATTATCTGGACAGCTGTATAGTATAGCCATAGAACCTTTGTTAAACACACTCAGGGCCAAGCTACAGGGTCTAACAGCCAGAGGGCTACAGGGAAGACTAGTTTTATCTTCTTACGCAGATGATGTAACTGTTTTTATTAAAAGTAAAAAAGATGTAGAAGTTTTAACCCAAAGCTTGGTGACCTATACAAGAGCCTCTTCAGCATCAGTAAATTGGGATAAATGTGAAGGTCTTTTAACCGGTCAATGGCAGGCAGAGTCCACCGGCGTTACCAGGAGGTCTCCAGTGGGGGAGAGCCGGTTTTAAATACTTAGGAGTGTTTTTAGGCACAACAGAGTACCAAAAAAAGAACTGGAAAGGAGTTCAGGGGAAGGTGAGTGCCAAGTTGTCTCAATGGACCTGGATCCTGCCCCAGCTGTCCTATAGTGGGAGAGCTTTAGTGGTAAACAACCTGATCGCGTCCATGCTGTGGCACCGGCTCGCTGTCCTTGAACCACCAGGACAACTGATCAAGGGCATACAGAATAGCATTGTAAACTTTTTCTGAAGTGGACAGCACTGGACCCGAGCCCCGGTCCTATATCTCCCGTTACAGGAGGGAGGCCAGGGGCTCATTGACTTGTTCAGCCGTATCAAGACTTTCCGAATTCAGACTGCTCAGAAACTATTATATGGAGAAAGACTGGCATGGTCCGGCACAGCAAGCTTTCTACTCCGCCTGGTGGAGAACCTAAACTACGACAAACACCTGTTCATCCTAAACCTCGATAACATGGTCTTGCTCAAAACAACACCTTTCTACCAATCCGTCCTGAGAGCCTGGTCAACTGTTCTGAAATGCAACCGAACACACCCGTATCCGAACATCGCCGAAGAGCCACTGTTTCATAACCCTCTGATCCAGTCCAGAATGTTATCGTCAATATACATCCGACAACGCTTCAAGAGCGCCAACATAACAAGAATGAAGGACTTAAGATCAGGTGAAAACTGGAAGACTGCGGATGAACTGTGCACAGAGACTGGGGTAAAGTCTAGTCGCCTGATGCAGAGGCTTTTGGCAGAGGTGATCTCATCTCTGCCCTCCTGCTTCAGGAAGGCTCTAGGACAGGACCCTGGAGAAGAACTACAGCCGTTTCCAGAACTGCACATCTCTGCATCAGTAGAACAGCAGCAGCAAGAGGAGAGAGGTCTCCTCTCCTTCAACACCCCATGTTTATCAACCTTTCAAGATGCATCAAAATAAACATTCTACATCCTTTGTGTAAAAGTTCTCCACAAAGGTTCTCTAGAGGGAATAAAGGAATCCTGGTGGTCTGGACGGCGGATCCTAGCCTCTTCCCCACGAGGCTGCTGGAGATCCCTGTATAAACCGCCCATAGAGAAGCGTACAGCTGATCTACAGTGGTGGATAATACACGGGACTGTGGCTACTAACAGACACGTGGCTCGCATTGACCCCTCAATAACTTGTGAATGTTCCTTTTGTGGTAATGAGGAGACTGTAGATCATCTGTTTTTAAACTGCCATAGATTAAAATAAATGTTTTTAGTGTTGAGAGACTGGTGCAGGAAGTTTGGTCTTTTATGGACTGAAAACCTGTATGTGTTTGGACCAATATATAAAGTTTCACAAAAGAAATCTGTCATTTTAGTAAACTATGTTTTAGGTCAAGCTAAACTCGCTACCTGGTTAACAAGAAAAAGCAGGATGCAAGGAGACAGAATTCAGGAAGCAGAGATTATGTTTAAAACTCTGGTTAAAATCAGACTAAGAGTAGAGTTTGAGTTTTTTAAATTAACTCTCAGAATACCAGAATTCAAGGAAATGTGGGGACAGGGTGAGGTCTTATGTTCATTGGAAAATGAAAATCTAAAGCTACATTTCTAATTATATATATATATAACTATATACACATATATATGTATTTTTATGATGTGTTACTATATCTGTTTCTTTTCTTCTTTACTTTTAAATGGAAAATGAAAAAATGAAAGTGAAAAGAAAGAAAAAAAGAAATAATTGAAAATAAAGTTGGTTTTTAAAGTCAAAAGTCTCTCTCTCTCTCTCTCTCTCTCTCTCTCTCTGAGCGCATGCGCGGTTGTGAGCGGTAGAGTGAGTGGAGCGCAGTGAGTGTGAACAGGAGCGTTGTTTGGCTTATATAGCTAAAATTCAGTTCATTTTCATATATTTATATATTTTTTCTAACGTTAATCCTATTATTTTCATTTAGTGTGTGTGAGTGCGGGCGTGTGCCGGCAACAAACCTTGTCCCGCCGGCATGGAGTAAAAGTGGAAAGCAGAGTGAGTGTGGAAGAATGTTGTTTGGCTGCAGGAGAGGTTGTAGGTCATAGCAACATTCTGTCCACCTCACGCATGAACAAAGCCGTGGTCATGTTTCTGATTTCAGTAGAAAAAGCCAATGAATTAATAAGAAGTGGTATTATTTTAAATGACCAGCTGGTATTTGTGCAGCCTTTGGATGCTTCAGCAAAGAAAATCGTCCTCTCTAATGTTCCTCCGTTTATTAAGGATGATCTAATCATCCAGGAACTATCTCGTTTTGGCAAAGTTGTATCACCGATCAGGAAGGTTTTTCTCGGCTGCAAATCCCCGTTAATGAAGCATCTTGTGTCATTCGGTACATGGTGTACATGGTGCTTAAAAACGCGGATGAGGAATTAAATCTTACATTTAAATTCAGAATTTAAGGGTTTGATTACGTAATCTACGCAACATCGGATGCAAACCTGAAGTGTTTTAGATGTAAACAAACGGGACATCTTATCCGCGACTGTCCAGAACCAGCCGAGGAGCCTTCCAGTGTAGCCGAACCCACCAGTGCTGCCCTGAAAAGGGTAAGGTAGGAACAAATGTGCCTGAGTGTGTTTTTAATGATGTGGAATCACAGGAGTTAACTGTGATGGTAGAGGAGCCTGTTTTTAAAGTTCCATTGAAAAGGAAAAATGATGAACAGGGCAAAGGAGCTAAACAAACCAGGAAGGATGATGTTCGGGACAGGGAGGACTACCAGTCAGACTCTGAATGGTCCGAGTGTTCACAGGAGGGCGTTTGTTCACTCTATACAGCTGCTGAAATCAGCGAACTCTTACTTAAAACAAAAGGGCAGAGAGGTGTTAAGCTGTGTGATCACTTTCCAGATAAAACCCAGTTTATACAAGATGTAAAACACCATAGGAGCACAGGAGCTTTTAACTCAAAGGAGATTAGTAGGCTAAAGAAAATACTGACCAACCTCAAAAACTCTAATTACGACTCTGAATCACAGACAGAGTAGATGCTCATGGATCCAAATGTTAACAGTTCTGATAAATGGGTTATATTTACTCACATCCCTAATGAGTAACCTAAATATAGTAACCCTTAATATTAACGGAGCACGGGACTACAAAAAAAGGGCTGCCATGTATGAAATGGTTAAACGGAAACGGGCTGATGTAGTGTTTTTACAGGAAACTCATAGCACTGAGGATAACGCTGTAGATTGGATGAAGGAGTGGGGCTCTTTAGCAGTTTTGAGCCACAAAACATCACTCAGTGCTGGAGTAGCTATTCTTTTTAATAAGAATTTTATTCCACACACCTATACGGTAGACCATGTTTTAAACGGAAGGCTGCTGAAAGTCAGAGCGTGTTTTAATAATGAAACCATTGTTTTTATCTCGGTTTATGCCCCAATGGAAGGAACAGAGAGGATGATTTTTTTAGAAACTTTTAACTCTGTGGTTTTAAACTGCAATCCAGATGAGCTTTTAGTGATCAGGGGAGATTTTAACTGTACAGCACAAGACATAGACAGGAATCATGTACAACCACATGCAGCATCACGTAAGAGATTGTGTGAAATTCTTATTTCTCATGATCTCTGTAATGTATGGAGAAGCATTCATGGAAACCAGAGACAGTACACATGGGCTTGCTCCAGGGATAATATACTGTCTTTAGCAAGATTAGACCGTTTTTATGGTTTTAATCATCAAATGTCGTCTTTTACACGTGCTTTTATATCCCCCGTTGGTTTCTCAGACCATTGCATGGTGTCATGTACAATCACTAGAAGTAATGGAAAACCACAGAGTGCTTACTGGCATTTTAATACTACACTTTTAAAAGATGCCAATTTTAAAGAGTGTTTTACTTTTTATTGGAATGTTCTTAAAGCTCAGAAAAGGTCTTTTAATTCAGTACAGCAATGGTGGGATGTAGCAAAAGTACAAATTAAGCAGTTTTGCCAACAGTACACCCTCAATGTCACTAGAGATATAACTAACTCACTGAAGGCCCTGGAGAAAGAGATCCTTGCTCTTCAGGGCTTAGTGGCACGGTCCAAAGAAAAAGTTCATTCGGACACCCTCAACAAGAGGAAAACTGCCTTAGGGGATTTACTGGGCACTACAGCACAGGGGGCGCTGGTCCGCTCACGATTCCAGAACGTGTCAGAGGTGGATGCTCCCACAAAATTCTGTTTTAGTCTTGAGCATAAAAATGGTCAGAAGAGGCTTATGCACGCTGTGCGAACTGAAACAGGGGATCTCGTCTCTGAGCCCTATGAAATTCGTAAGCGTACAGTTAGCTTCTACTCCAAGCTTTACCAAAGTGAGCGGGTAGAAGCACAAGGGGAGGAAGAACGGTTTTATCAGACCAGCTCTAAGCTCACACGAGAGGCAGCAGCGGAGCTGGATGCTGAACTCTCCAAGGAGGAGCTGTTGGCTGCGCTCCAGGGCATGCAGAATGGCAGGGCACCGGGCATTGATGGTCTACCGGCGGAGTTTTACAAAGCCTTCTGGTCAGAAGTGGGAGATGATCTGTTACATGTTCTCAGGAGCAGTATACAGGAAGGGACACTCCCCTTAAGCTGCAGAAAGGCAGTTCTCACTCTGCTCCCGAAAAAGGGAGATCTGACGGACCTGAAGAACTGGCGCCCGGTGTCGCTGCTCTGCACTGATTGTAAGCTCCTCTCGAGAACCTTAGCTCTGAGACTAAGTAAGGTGATGGAGCAGGTAGTGGGCGTTGACCAGACGTACTGTGTGCCCGGAAGATCCATTTTTGATAACATCTATCTAATTCGAGACGTCATGGAAATTTCCAGAATTTTGGGGCTGAAAGCTGGGCTTATTTCTATGGACCAAAAAAAAGCATCCGACCGAGTTTAATATTTGTGGAAAGTTTTAGAAAGTTTTATTCTAGTTTTATAGCAATGCTTGAAGTTTTATACAATGGCATTGAGAGTGTGCTAAAGGTTAACGGTGGTTTATGTGCCCCTTTTAAAGTCTACAGAGGTATCAGACAGGGTTGCTTCCTGTCAGGTATGTTATATTCCATAGCTTTTGAGCCTCTGTTATGTACTCTGAGAGACAAGATTAAGGGGTTAACCATACCCATTTGTAATGCCCCGATCCAACTCTCAACTTATGCTGACGATCTAGTGGTGATGGTCACTTCTCAAAATGATGTGGAACTCTTAACAGAAATTTTTAATAAATATGAGATTTTATCCTCTTTTAAGATAAACTGGAATAAAAGTGAAGCAATTTTAGTTGGGGGTTGGAACGGAGTGGAACCAAGGCTTCCTGACGGGCTCACATGGAGTAAATGTGGTTTTAAATATCTAGGAGTATACATTTACATTTACATTTACAGCATTTAGCAGACGCCCTTATGACAGAGAAGGTGAGGGGCAGATTAAACAAATGGAGATGGTTAACCCCCCACATGTCCTACCGGGGGAGGGTGCTAGTCATTAACAACTTAGCAGCATCCTCCCTATGGCATAAGCTAGCATGTGTAGACCCCCCACCGAAGCTACTCGCCTATCTCCAGGCACTACTAGTAGACTTTCTTTGGGACCGATTACACTGGATACCACAGAGCACCCTTCAATTGCCAAAGAATGAGGGGGGACAAGGACTAGTGCATCTAGCCAGCAGGACCGCTGCCTTTCGCCTGCAGTTCATCCAGAGGCTTCTCACTGGCCCCAAAGATCTAGTGAGGAGACCAACGGCTTTTAACATTTTACACAAAGCAGGAGGACTGGGACTCAACAGAGCCTTGTTTTTAATGAACATGAAAACACTGGACACGACAAAGCTACCTGACTTGTATTGTGGTTTTTTAAGGGTTTGGATCT
Organism: Parotocinclus maculicauda; assembly: GCA_034780255.1. Classification (NCBI taxonomy): domain Eukaryota; kingdom Metazoa; phylum Chordata; class Actinopteri; order Siluriformes; family Loricariidae; genus Parotocinclus; species Parotocinclus maculicauda. Next base: position 4,391 of record JAUZSU010172114.1, on the reverse strand, counting down.
TTTTTTTACAAAACAAATATTTATCCTTGGTTTTAGATATGTTAAGAAAGAAAGAGCTAAATGCCACTTCCTGAACTTTATTCTTGAGCAGGCAGATATCCATATACCTCACTCTGAGAAACCAGATAGCTCAAAACTCTGGTGTTAGTCTGATAGAGACTTTCACATGGCTGGTCAAATCGAGGATTATCATTGATTTTAATTTTTATCAGAAAATGCAGAATCTGGAAGCTTTTAAAGCAGTGGGGTGTATTAATGACGCAGTGTGTTGTGTGAGAGGCAATGAAATCCAATTTTTAGGAGAATTAATTTTAAACCACTGTGGCACTGTTTTACCTGACTACTTGATTCATATGGTTTTACCACTATGGTTATTATCATTATTTATAAGTCTATTTAACCATATGTGTCTATTTATTTATTTATTTATTGAGTATTTGACTTTGTAATAAAGAACAGTCAAAAGTAAAAAAAAGTCTCTCTCTCTCTCTCTCACTCTTTTTCTCTCTCACTCTCACTCTCTTTCACACTCACTCACTTTCAGATCTATTCAAGCATTGTGTGTTTCTGGCAGTTTTTGCACCAGTGTTTGCAAACATAATAAAGGTTTTGTATAAGCTTCATTTTAAGTGTGTTCTATTATTAAACAGTAGATATATAAGAATAGTCATTGTACATAGATTTATTGTTATGTAAGTATTGAATAAACACAAGTACATAAAATCCAGCTAAATAAAACCCTGAAACACTAAGTATTGTTATAAGGGTTTTGTAAGTAGATGCAAATGCAGTCCTTGTGAAATTTAGGACTGCACTAAACTTGCAAAGTTGAGTACATTTTAAGTCCAGGAAAGAAAATAGTATTCTGATTTAAAAAAAACAACAACTTTACTTTACTAATTGTTACCGAGCTAAATTACTTTCAGTGATAATTCGAATAAAAATAACAACTGAAAATAACTCGGACAACAAGTAACAGAAGAATTACCAATAATTTTATTGAGGTTCAGGAAAGCACAGCAAACAACACATTAACTGAATCAGTCCATGGCCCCTGTCTTTCTTTACGTATTAATTTTTCCCTTGTTTTTAATGTCCTTGGGCATATTAATCAATTCCAAGGTAAATAATCCTGTTTGCTCCACATCACACTATCTCCAGTACAAGGCCAAAATGTTAAAAGGTTACACCGTTATCTTCAACTCTAGACCAGTTGGCTGATCATGTAATCATGATAAGAACCCCTCCCTCCCATGGGGCACTTGTACATCTTGAATTTAATGTGCTTGTGAACTTCATTATATTTGATTGCTACATCTCATCTTAAATATATTAAAGGTATTAAAGCATAATGTTCAATAAGGTCTTAATCCTTTAAAATATGCTACAGTATCTACCTGGTATTTAGTGATCATAAAAATAACAGTTTTGTTTTAAAGCATTATTAGCACAATTATGTTTCTGAGCTAATTTTAGTTTTTAAATCTTAAAATGAAATATAAATCTAAAATGGTTATTTATTTAAAAATATATAATCGAATTGTATGCATGTTGTGAAAACATTTCAGCATACTGCATGTCCAGTGAGTAGTGGTCTTATGTCTGACAGTGTCTGCTCATTTTACGATGGTGATTAATGATTTAGTCTCTAGATGTTTTGAAAAATCTAAATATACTATAATAATCTAAAATATACTATAAATCTACATTATAGTTTCATTGTTAAGTGTTAATAGTAAACTAAATACTAAAATTGTTGCTACTCACATAATGTCATTATGTATTGTAAGTAATATAACCTGAAAAATAGGCATAGTTTAAATCAGTTAAAGCATTTAAAAGATTTAACATCGCATTAGCATCAGCAGCTGCTTGTGACAGTAGCAAGGTGAGAGCTGTAATGATACTAATTAAAGCACACTCACACTGTTGCAATTTAGAGTGACCAATTAACCTTAGATGTCTTTGGATTGTGGGAGGAAACCACAGCACCAATAAAAAACCCACGCAGACACAGGGAACAAACACGAGTCTGATTTCAGGATAAAACCAAGGATCTCTGGAGCTATGAGGGTATGGTTAGCTATGGTGCTGCCCCCTTTATAATTATATAAATTATGCTGATCTACTCTGTATGGATAATTACACGTAATAAGCCACCTTATATTTTTTTTCCTCAAATTCTCCAACTGACAAATGCTTTTACACAGATTCTTTATATCCCATGTTGTACTGTCATGAAGAATGTTGCAAGAAACTGTTGTATTTATTATCTACCAAATGCCATGGTATGAGCAAAAGCTCTCATATTGAGGGTCAAGACACGTTAACATAATTAACAAATTAATTAACAAAATTAATTTCATAATTTCTATAATGACATTGCGCCCCATCACATTCATAACATTCATAACATTGTTCCTGCAACCAACTGTATACTTCCCACCTTTCAGAACCTCCTCAATGATTTGTCTATCATAACAGTTAGGAAATCACAAGTGAATTCAAATTCCAAAGCACAAATGATTTGAATACTACCACTCAAGTGAAAAATGGACATAGATTAGCTCATAATAAAGGGAACTTGATATATAGCAAAAGTACAACTTTAACTGGCTATAAAATAGACACATGTTTAAGATAGTACATTGACATCCTGCTGATTTGTATAAGGTAGGTCATAGCCATCAGTCTCCTGGTTGCAATGAATCCTGTGAGAGTCCTTGTGGGAACAAAGAAGAAGGTGAAAGTACCTGCCGAATGTCTTTGACAGGCAGGCATACAGGATTGGATTAGCACAGCTCCATGAATAAGACAAGAGCACTGCAATCTCAAAGCCACGTGCAAAGGTGAGTGTCATGTTTGTTCCATATAGAGAGCAGAAATTGAAGACATAGAATGGCAGCCAGCATATCCCAAAGACAACAACCACAGCTATAACCATTTTGGTGATCTGCTTCTCCAATCTCTGACTGTCCTGTGAGGTTGAATTCCTGTCCGATTGTCTGGAGCTCCTTAAGGTCATCACCAGAGTTGTGTAAAAGATGGTCATCACCAGGAATGGTAGGATGAAGCCCAGCACAAAACTGTAGACAAGGAAGGTCATCCACCATTTTTGCATAAACATATCAGCCATGCATAAGTCATATTGAACAGTGAAGTGCAGAGCCATAGGCAGGACAGGAATCAAAGAAAAAAGCCACAAAAAGGCAGAAATGATCTTGGCACACTTTGGAGTTCTCCAACGTGCAAAGCGGAGGGGGTCCACCAGGGCCATGTAGCGATCCATACTCATCACCATGAGGCAGAACACACTTGTAAACTGGTTGATTCCATCCAACACCATGATGATCTTACAGGCTAAATTACCAAAAATCCATTGGTTCTGGAAATTTTGGAATGCTATAAATGGAAGTCCCACCATAAATAATCCATCTGCCAGTGCTAAATTGAAGATGTAAACACTTGTGGCAGATGACATTTTATCCATCTTAAGAATGGCAACAATGACTAAAATGTTTCCGCCCAATCCCAAAATACATACCACTATGTGGAGGATAGCCATGGTCACAGTGAAGGCATCAATGTTCTGTGGAACATAAAAACTGTGAACTGCATTTAGGTCCAGAGTAGACTCATTTTGTGAAAACATTTGTACAGGCTCTGTGGTCTTTAGTCTTCAAAAAAGCTAAATTTGGTTAGAATGGATGTCAAATATATCTTACAGTTCTCTTCTTTGATATAGGTTTTTGAAAAATGATCATTAAAAAACTGTTGGTTTGAAAATTCGTCTTTCTGTGTACTCCAGAAGTCAGTAAAAGCAAATAAAAATCCCAATAATACACTTTTGGGTTCCACAGACTAAATGACTGGTAACATGTTGGTTAAAGCTTTCAAAACTCGAAAAGCAGCATGGTCCTTCAGAAAAAAGTAGTGGGTGTTCAAAACTCTTGATGAGTTCTTATATACCTCTCCAGCTGCATTCACAGGCTGCTCATGCATTTGTGTGTGTGTTAGACAAGTGATGTAGTAGATGTAACAGCTTTGTTCCATCTGTGCTCTTTACATAAATAACTATGCTGTGTTACTCCAAATCGCTGTCATGAGGTTTCCAAGGTGCCATCTGTTACACTATTGTTTTGTTGTCATAACTAAATAATTTGTTCCCAGAAGTTCTGTCCTACTCAACCCACACCCCACACACAAGCTCTCAGTCGCCTCCTTTTCTCTTGTTTCCCTTCCTCTCTTCACCCCTCATTTATCCTCTTTCCTCCCAGTTCAATGAAGGGTCAGCCTGAGAAGTCAACCTCCAACTTAACTTTGGGGCCAACCACCTTTTAGACACAGTTTAGAGCACTTCAGATGGAGACATTCAGGACCTATTCAGGCTC